>JAQNCA010000019.1:5466109-5490829 GCA_029783725.1 Acanthurus tractus | reverse complement strand
ACGCTCTTCCGATCTTCTAATCTAATCTATGACAAACTTTTACACTCATTAAAATATTAAGGTTGATTGAAAGGGGGATTCTGCAAAAACAGGAGGGTTTGACACTTTGAATTAGATCAGTAAAATAAAAAGTGGTCAGAGTTTCCCTGTTGAGCTTGCACTGCACAGCCTTTGTACTACTGAAAGAACAGGTTTATTTAACTCTAATGGAAAATGAATTTCAGGCAAACCTTTGACTACATTTTTGCAAGGAAAGATGACTATGGATCTGTCATGCTGAGAGAGCATAAAGAAGTGATCTTTTAATGGTCAGTATGAAAAGGAGAGAAAGAGTTAAGAGAGAACAAACATTAGGTTATAACCAGCACTACCTGTTGCAATGTTCATATGAGCAGCTGACTGTTAAACAAGTTTAAGACAAACTCAAAAAAATTAACTTTTTTTAAGACATGGTTAAATGTGCTTGAGATGAGAAAATCAATACCTCATATCAGGCAGTTAAATATAAGGCTGCAGTTATCATCTTAGTCTAGCTTTGGTTACGATAAGGGGGCAAACAGCTGGCTTGGCTCGGTCAAAAGGTACATCACATGGAGCCCACCAGAGCTTCAAACGCTCAGTCTTTAACACGTTATATTTGGCTTAATTCACACAAAAAATCAGAGAGTTTTTACAAATAATGAGGTGCCGATTGCTATTCACTTGATGGCCACGGGTGTGGTTAATAACTGGGGCTTTCTGGAAGTTACAATCTGAACCTTTGATACAACAAAAAGTATTTGAAAAAGCTCCAGGGTTTCTGCTCTGTAGGTCTTAACTCCCATGAAGAGAAGGTGCCTTTGGGGAACGATGAAGATTCAAATTACTATTGTAATGTAATACAAGAAGTATGGCTCATTGTGAGTACTCAGGATGAAGACTTAGCTTACCGTTTTCTAGAATTCTTGGCTGTGGGCCAGCGCGTCATAATCCTCCTCTCAAGGGACAGAAATTTTCAGAGTCATTATTCTTGCGACTTAAAATGGATTTGTGGGATGTATGCTGATCCAAGTGCAACTGTGTGGGGTGTGGAAATGGCTTAAGCGTTCCACAGGAAGCAAATAAGGAGAAGGAAAATACTTCTAAACAAAAAGAAAAGAGTGTAACTTATTCAAGGTGGCATTTACACAAAAAAGCACAGGACTGCAGGCAGAGTAACAGTTAATATGATAACACTTCACGAAACACACTCTTGAGTAAATGTTTCAAAGATTTTGTTTTATGGCATGCTCTTCAATTTCAAAGTTGCAGACTGTTATAAGAGTTGTATTTTATTGAATGCACTTACACTTTAATCTAAGCAGACCCACTCCTAGGTAAATCACAAGTGGTTAAGGCAGAGGAGTAAAATATATCCAGGGTAATACATCATAAATCTATGGTAATACAAGGGAGATAAAGTGAGAAAAAGATAAAAGCAGGGAGGAAATTGGATACTGCATACATAAAATCTGCGACGTAAGAAAGAGGAGAGAGAGTAAGAGACAAAACATGCCAAAGAATTTCTACTCCTCCTAGAAAGAGACATATGAGAGGACGAAAAGGGAGGTGCAGGAGGTGGAGAAAGCAGTTAAAGTAGTTCTAGAGAACAGAGCAGGCAAAGTCCTCTCATCTATCTGTTATGCTTTCAAGAAGCAAGGCAGATCCTGTAGAGCAGACTATAATTAAAAGAAAAATTAAAATTATATGGGACTTTCACATTGGTAAGGACCACACAAATGTGTGCATGCACACACACATACAGATTAAAAAGGCGCATCTGAAGATACTCACTGATTTAAAGACTATTAGTCCAAATACAATAGTGCACAAATCCTTCATAAGTGAATAAAAAATATAAACAAGGCCACAAAAAGACACATGCATGCTCGGTTACATAAAGATACATGATCTCTGTCTCATATCCACACACAACTCTCTCTATTCGTTGGTCTAAACCACAGCAACTGTCATCTGTCACTTGTAAAAGCTACTTATCTCTCACATATACTGGACAGACAGATAGACAGGGAGAGAAAAGAAAAATCTGCAGGGGAAAACACTGAGAAAGCACTGTGGACAGTTTAAGAGGAGAGAAAGAGAAGGAGAAGAAAAAGGAGAAAGAGAGATTGCGAGGAGAGGGAGAGGATTAGAGAAGATATAATGGGCTATAATCCTTTTCTATTGAGAGACTGATCCAAAAATCGCTGATGGGCTCTTAGTTTGAAAGAGCTATTTGTCCAAGATATGAGTCTACTTTTAGACTGTCCCTACCTTTCACTCAAACGTCTCAGGCAAAACAAAAATTAGCGCTTAAGATTAGCTCTTTTCCTTTACACCATTAATGTGGTTTAATGAACAACTGTTTTAATTTCAATAAAAATAAGGCCCAATGCCAGTTTAAACTTAGAAAAAGACTGCAGCTTCCAGAGGGGATGTAGCTCAGTGGAAGAGCGCATGCTTTGCATGTATGAGGTTCTGGGTTCAATCCCCAGCATCTCCAGTAGATTGATAAGTTTTAGCTCCCCTCGCATTTACAGCTGATGAAATATAAGCAACAGTATTTACAATGAACAGTAAAGTATAGGGTTGTGATTCAGGGTAACACTCTCCGAAAAGCCTGGGTGTGTTTGTGTTTGTGCATGTGTCCATGATGTTTACCTCAAAGTACAGAGCTCAAGAAGCAATAAAGGCAGGTATTGATGTGAGACAGATGGGTATATGGATGGAGGATGAATCAATGAATGGATAATACACACTCTCCAACCCTCCACAACAATCTCCAAAATAACATGTTCTGCGGATTCTATGTGAAGAGCAATAACTGTTTCTTAAAACCTGGATTTTGGGACTTAATATGTGTGGATTGACTCTGCTGTCACTTTGAGAAGCATTGTAGCTCGGTATTTAAATGAAATAAATGCTTTGACAAGGCTGGGAAGTGATGTGAAAACTGTTTGAGTGAATATAATGATGAAGTATCAGGTTTTGGCAGCAATTTGGAAGGGATTTAAAGGAAGTTTTGATAAACATGGACTACTTTTTATTTTTATTTTACTGCATCTCACTACAAAACAAACTCTAAAATAGAGAAAGGGGTTAAAACAGCAAATCCACAGGCCCACTCATTTACATACAGATTAAAATAATAGCTAGAAAAAATCATAGAAAATCCGAAAAAATACATTGTGGAACACAAAATGTAAGCACAGTCAGTTATACTGAGCATGTGCATATTGCTTGATAGTGGTGGGTAGAACAGGTATGTTCAGGTGACAACTTATATTTTTAAGGATTTCTTTCTTGGCAAAAAAAAAAAAACATAACAGAAGAAGTATTCAACATTGATGCTAATACACCAGAGGGGGATGCAGCTCAGTGGTAGAGCGAATGCTTCGCATATATGAGGTCCTGGGTCTAATTCCCAGCATCTCCAATTGTACTCTCAGTGAAGAGTTCTGTTTAGAAAATAGTAAGCGTCACCATGAGAACTAGCATGGAGTAAATTTGCTGCTGTGGAAAAAGCAAAGGTCTGCAGACAACATTTTTTATAAACAGACATCAAATCAAATTACTTATGTGGTCACACAGTGCTGTCAACATTCATAAAAAGCACGGTATGAGATAATATATACTAGCCAGCAAAGTGCCTTCTCTCCTTGGTTATTTGTTGATGCAACTTTTTACAGAATCTTCATAATTTACCTCATATTCATGCACAGATCGAAAAAAAGAGAAGAAAACAATTTTGAGGAAATCTGTTATAGACACTGTAGAACAAGAATGTAACATTGAATGAAGAGCTTTGTTACACAATGATTCAAAACTTTTCTGGAAATTTTTGTCTCAGACGATGATTCAGGACATTTCTGAGTCACTGTCTGAGACAAATATCAATACCATTAAAGAATAGCGTCATTTTCCATTACAGAGGTTCAGAAGTTATGTGACAGAAAGCATTAATGGTTTATTAAGCCTACTGCAGCCCAGCATCATATTATGTAAAACTGTACTAGTCAGGTATGGAGATTAGTTTTGTCAGACAGAGGTGTCTCAGTGGAAATGTCTATTTGTGCAAGTGGAATAACTTCTTAGGAGAGAATTCTTTTGTATGCAGCCTCCTGCTGTGATTCACTGATATTCACCCTGTTTACTGACTCTGAGATCTGCTTTAACAAGCTATAATGATAAGCAACAGCCTGTTTCTTTTAAGAGGCAAAACACTGCAATTCTGCAATACTGTATATAAATCATTGTTTAACTTGAAAAAACCCAGTATTAAAACAAAGATTGCGATACCTCACCTCACTGTTCTAGATATCAGATGTGTTTTCACATGCATCCTGCATCCATCATGTATGTAACACAAATATGCACACTGCACTACTTCTGTATATAGTTATATAGTTACTGAATACATAATACAATGTTAGCTAATGTCAAGCTGAAATGAACACACAAACAGAGGGGAAAACTACACTTGTACATAATTTTATGCACCTCTACAAATAAATAAAACATATAATCTAAAACTCGACTTATTTATTAACTACTTTTCTGTCAAATATGATTCCTTTTTACAGTAATTCTAATAAAAAATGATAATGCAATGTGAAGAGGTGTAACCTGCCACTTTTTGAGGTAATTAGCTGAGTCCCTCTATGTCATCAATACCTTGTCCATGCCTTGGCTAACTTGTGTCAACAATAACATGCTGCAGCACCAAAAACCTTTTCAGCTGGATCTCCTCCACCTTGGTTTACCTTTTATATAGCCTGGCAGTTATATGAATATTGTTAACAATGCTAAATCCCTATAATGTCATTAGGATGTAACTCTAAACTCCATAAGTAATCCTTGTCATTATAAAATAACAAAGTTCCTTAAAATGCAGGTATGACTTCAGTAATTTGATTTTGTAGGTGCAATTAATCGATATATACAAGGGGATGTAGCTCAGTGGAAGAGCGCATGCTTTGCATGTATGAGGTCCTGGGTTCAATCCCCAGCATCTCCACTTATGGACAGGGACACTGTCCTCTTGATGATGGAGCACAGGTTCTCATTTCCATCAATGAAAAATGAGCTAGTAACAGTACATGACCACTCGGAGGTCAACAACATTCAAAATTCAAGAAGCTTTATTATCCCGAGGGAAATTGCAAATAAGAACACAGCATGATGCTATAAGCAGTTGCAAAAACTGTCACTGCAACCTACAATCGAACAATACTAATGATATGTGTTTCTAAAAAAAAGTGGAGGTGACATGAGGATAAGTGAATTCACTGCAACAGGTTTTAGAGAGCCTTTTGATTTCTAAAAAACTGATGAAGAATCTATCTTTTACATTCAATTACTTTTTCCCTCTATGAGAGAGAAGAAGAAAGAGAGGGAGAGAGAAAGAGAAAGAGAGAGAGCGAAAGAAAAATACAGCTCAGGGAAGAAAGGTCCAGGTGTTCATGGGAGACAGTCAGACAGTGGTAATCTATCTCTGTGGCTGCTCCAGACGGTGTTGTGTGCACGGGTGTGTCTGTCTGTCTGTATGGCAGTCTGTCACACAGTAAGTCCCCTGGCACTGATGATGACTTTGCAAAAATAACACGTCTTACTCAGATGCTTCTTTTTGCAAGTCAGTATTGTGTGTGGAGGGTAAATATAAGTTTAGTCTGGTGTGTGTTTGCAGGAATGTGTCTACATGGTCTATTCGTGTGATGCCAAGTAGAAGCCACATTGCAGTGTTACATGTTTAGAAAAAGACATCTAAGTGTAAGAAGACTTTAAATAATGACTTGGAAATTGAGTCTGAAAAGAAACTGCCTATGTAAAACAGATTACTCATGCACACTTAACTAAAACACGGAGACCAAGACTCATGCTCCATCTCCTCCCTTGTGAATTCATATTAAATACACACAGATCAGGAGCAGCTGCAGCAGCAGACAACACAAGAGTTAATATTACTTGTCTGGATACAAAAAGCATTAAATTGATATGGCAGGGAGGAACATCTTTTGTCTTGCATACTAATTCATCAATCAGACTGTCTATTCCGTACTGGCAAATCCTAATTCTCGTTTTATTTTATTTTATCTTTTTTAATGCGTAGTTTAATTTACTAAGGAACAAAACCTAACTAGTTAGCTGGTCATAACATAATACTATAGACCACTGAAAACTGAATCCTGTCTAATGTCTCTAGTATTTTTGGTATGGTGCAACCATGACGCGCCACAGGTATTTGTATAATTTGACTTTCAATTTCTCCTGACTGACCTCTTGAAGGGAAAAATAAACAGACATGTGTGGGCTCACGGGGGAGGACAAGCTTGTGTATACAAACAGAGAGACAGAAGTGAAATTAAAATGTACTGCTTCTGGTAATTTTGTATATTCAGTGACTTGCATGGACTGCTTGGACTCTCATCCTAAGTGCAACTTTAAAGCTTACTCATAATGTGGGGTCAATATGCTTTCATCAACAAGAGTCATGCTTGCAGGCACTGTCTAAAATTTTAATAGTTATCAAAAAACTGAATCAGAAGAAGGCGATGTAGCTCAGTGGAAGAGCGCATGCTTTGCATGTATGAGGTCTTGGGTTCAATCCCCAACATCTCCATTTCACACATAGCTTTAAGTTACCTTAAACTTTCTTGGCTAATGGAAGCTGAGATTTCATAATAATGAATTCATACTAAAGAGTTTGTCTCAAACATTTTACTTAAAATCCACCAGGGACGAACGATATGATTTCTCTTAGCCAATACCTACAGTATAGCTTATATAATTATTATATTAAACTTACTACATTGTCATCACCCACAGAATTTATGTTCTATTTCAATACAACTTTATAGCTTTATTTTATAAATCTAAACAATTGAAATGAACTGTTTTTGCTGCTTTGAGCTGGCTTTCCATAAGGGCCAGCTGCACCCAGTGCGTGGCAAGTTGTTCAATCTGTTTCAGTCAACAACTTGGCTGTCCAGAGAGAAAACCAAAAACCACTGGTGCCATAATCATCCCTGTCTCTGTCTCACTCTGCTTCTCTTGCTCCGTGACCCATTTCTCTATGTTCTCCCTGGTGCTAAAATGTACAATTACACAACAGGCCAGGATTCAAAGATACTCCGGTGTTTTAACAGAAACAGGATGTTTCAAAAGGCGTCGGCCTTTAGACACAAACATACCTTTACACTTTATACTTGTGAGATCCCTTATTGACGAAAGCCATTTCCTCACCTCTAACCTTAATCAAAAGCAATTACAGGCATAGCCTCAATCCTTATTTTAACTAAACTTACATCTATTTCTAACATTGACCTCAAAGTGTGAACCTTTAAAAAGCACTCTGCAGATGGGAGGATGGACCAAAATATCCTCAGTTCAAAATACTGTCCTGAGTCTCAAGATGTAAATATAAATCAGTCTTTACGGAAACATACTAGAAAAAACTATGCATATATATATTAAACCCATGCAGTTTGATCACAATGCCCAACTCCCTTTTAAAAATGTGACATTTGCCTAACTGCACTTTTGCTGGTGTTTCTATCACAAAGCTGCACTAAATTGTGTGTGAGTTTGCTCCTGCTTGTTTTAACCTGCCTCGCACAAACACAAATACACACACACAGAGTTATGTAACAACCTTTCTTTTTTCTAGAGATGAGTTGTGACCCCCTTTCTTGCCTTTAGATAAGTGGGTGACGATGATGAGAGACAAAAAGAGAGAGAAAACATTACTTTTGCTCTAAGTTCCACTTGGGTACTAAAGTGGATACTCCACCCACTTTCTATAAAATACTGCACTCCACGGACTGACTGCAAACACACACAGACACACACAGCTAAAATAAATAGTCTGGTTTTAAGTGAGACGTATTTGCTCCGATCTCTCCCTCTCAAAGAATATTCTCACACAGCCACACAACATCTCAAACACACAGACATAATTTAGACTCCAAAACACACCCAGATTCCAGAGTTTTCCCTGAGCACACATTTCTTTCGAAATTTTGGAGGAAATAGTTTTGATATATGAATAAGGCATCCCTTTTCAATCAATACAAAGTGCTTTACAAACTGAAAGAATAAACCGAACAATGGACCGATGAGCCACTAAGGTTTTTTTTTTCCTTCAGAGTCATGTGAATCATAACAAAGTTAATACAAAACAAAGTAAAAAAGAAATAAAATAAATGGCAAAGAAAATTAAAACAGAAGAACTCTCTGTATACTTTTCCTTCTCAGAAGCTATGAATAAACACTTTTAGGTTACATCTGCAACTGCAGGTATCTGTACTCTTAAAAAAAAAAACATTAAACACCCTCTTAAACCTTCAAAAATACTGCTAGATGTTGTAAGCAGAACCTAAACTACTTTTGAAAACAATTTCAGGACTGCTGCTAGCATCCAATAAGTCTGGGTAGAATTCGTACTGGGCAGACAGTTAAACTTCTTATCTTTGATTTAAGCCAGCCTCAGCTTCCAGCCAGATGAACTCAGTTCAGTGCCGCTCTTAGATGCGGTGCTGACCCCATTCCTTTTTCCTTTTTCGATGTTAGTTGACTCTCGGAGAAATCCATTTCAAATTTTTTGTGGTTTTACTGTGAGTATCTTACTCTGAGATTTCTTACAAAATGCATTCAGGATACTGGCTTTCACACAATAAACGTTGTGGATTTCAGTGGGCAACTTAAGGCCTGGTTGTTTGGTTGATTTTTTTCAGACAAGCAGCTTTTACTAGTAAAAGTACTTATATTACTCAGCTATTGGGTATTTCAGCAATATTTATGAGGAAAAAATGATGCTAACAAAAACATAAAGATGCATACACAAAATGGCAATTCTCATATGCTGCAGGCAGTGAGACACCCATCAGAAGGGAAGATCTGCTCCTCTGCTAGATGCATGATGAGCAGTGACACTGTGTTTCAAACATGTTATCTCCACTGTGGTAAAGAAAACATTTTAAAATGAAAAAGTTTTATGTGGTACATCAGTGTCCTCACATCACCACTGGTGTTGACATAATTAAGAGGGTGTAGGCTGTAGTATCAAAGAGCTCAAGTGAGAATCATGTTTCTCAGTGCTATAAACACTTGGAGACACAGAAGAGGAACACAGCAACCTAATCCCAGTGACATCTCAGCAGCTAAAAGGGTGTTGGCCTCACTAACAACAAACTGTTTCCATTCAATGCATTTCTTTTTTTCAAGGGCTTTGCCTTTTTATTAGACACTGAAGAGAGACGGGAATAAACATCACTCATATTGATTGATATATACAATTAATTCAGAGGAATTTGCATCGTAGCAGTTGCTGCAGTGACACATAGTAGTACCTGTACATGTTCTGCAAAATAACTTTTAACAAAGGCAAACAGATAAAATGTTAGCACTGCTTTCATCAAACTATGTCTGCATTTATATACATTCACTTTTCATATATAATTGCACTCTAATAAACTACTATTAAATCATTGTGTCTCTTAATTTTCTTTTTCTTATTCATTGCACTTTTCATCAAGGGGCCATAACACAAAGTCAATAGCTGCCTTTTTTGTCAACTATCAAGGTATAAAAAAGTTTATAGAACTGTTCCATTATAGGTTTTAAGGAGCCTCAGGAGGTAAAGGTACACAAAATTTTGCAGATGAAAGATTACTGTCCTCCTAAGTCCTGCGGTTATCTGATCTATAACTATGGTTTTATAGTATATCTGGATTATAGCACAGTAAAGCAACATAGAACTGGATGCCATCTGCGTGTTGATTTAAACAACACAAAAAGGTCTTCCAAACCATCCTGATTCTCACTTATCTATGATCTTTGCTTATTTATTTTGGCTGACAACAAAAAGACACACCAAAGCAACAATTGCTCCAAGGGGAACAAGGCCAAGGTTTAATTATGGAAAACTGGGACAAATCCTTAACATTTCACTTTAGACATGATGCAAAAATAACAGAGAGGAGGCGGTGACAACAAACAAGGTGGGATTATATAACTGACATAATTGTGTCAGGTGAGTTAGAACTCATAACATCATTGGTATCATGTCTCCAACATCTCAAGCACTTCTGAAAAACAGTCACTTCCTCCACTGATACAGATAACATATCACAGAACTTGAACTTCAGAGGGCAAAAATATTTTTACAGGAAAGACTTAACTATGTTTACCACACTCTTATCTCTTACACTTGCTCACATTTCGACTCTCCTCCCTGGATGGTTTTTTAAATTTTTCTCACTTTCTTTTTTTTCTTAGTCCTCTCTTTCCCTCCCCTTCATTTTTCTTTTCCATCCTCACTGCACTCTCTACTTACTCAGACCACACCATTTGAACCTTCACATAATTACTAAGGAGCCATGTCATTATGAAATTAGTCTTTCATGAGGGGACTGACAAACGTTTGGATTGTAGACTTGTTCTAAAACTGTGACACGTCTCTTAAGTATTTACTGTAGATATGTGACAAACGGTTAAAAAAAATCCATCGTGATAAATGGGTCAGCACTACGCAACTCGGCTAAAGATGATTGAGAACGCACTGGGGAAAACTGTGTGGAAAGTGAGAGGGAGTAAAGTTGGTTTAGAAAACAGACAGCAGACCTTTTTCAAGTCATTTGACTATTTGTTTTAGATGTTCTTGTTTGTTTTGACACAGTCATATGTACTATACACCGGCGGGGCAAGTGTATTTATTCATATCAACCCTGCGTGAATAGTATGTGTACCAGTTGTTTGATTCAGTATGTATTGTTGTGTTTGTGTGTTTTTCCTACCTTCAGTCTCTGCATGTGTGGCCTCAGGTGAGGGGTTGTCCTGGCCCCAGTCTGCCGCACTGTTGATCTGTACCACCAGGAGCCGCTTCAGTGACACCACATCAGCATCTTTTAGGCCCATCTCCAGTTGGCGAACGATACCATGCCCTGGCTGGCTGGTCACCACAGTAACCTGTTGGTATAACAAGACAGAAACACCTCAGCAAATCTGTAGCACAAAGGACTTGAACAGAAACCTTTTAAAGCGACAATCCTAAACAGAAATACAAAAACTCAAATAAAAGGAATGAAAGAGAATCATTTGACTCGAACATTAAGTCTAATTGCTGGGCTCAACGGGCACACGTAAAGGTGTCAGTCAAATAAAGAACTAGTCTGATAGTCTAGCATGCATTGGGCAGATTGTTTGTGTGACAATTTCTGCAACAATTATACAGTCACAGCCACTCCAGGCAGTCAGTTTGTCACTTGATTTCTACATGTTAGAACACTGCACCAGCAGGCATATGCCAGCTGACATAAATCCTGGTGTGGTGTTGAGAAAATAAGCAAAATGTGAACATCACTGTCTCTCTTTTCATTTTTCAAAAAAACTGTCTCTACACTTTCGTAAGCAAAAGCTGGCAAAACAACATGATTGCCTTTGAGAGCACACACTGTCTAGAACTGTGCACTGGAATGTTTTGTGCATTTCATCTTGTCAGGCCTCAGCTGAACATTTTGGCTGGGGAGACAAAACACAGAACAGCTAAGCAGGGCAAACAACACTTATACTCCTTCCTTTTAACAAAGAAAAACTCAATCATTGATTTTAATTTCACTATTATTAAGCCACTTAGCTGCTCCATCCCACAAATTTACACATGTTCACTCCTAAATCGATAGAGCTAGCATGAAAGATCAATGTGAAGTCTTAAGTTGTTCTGCCTTCAGCAGGAGAGACAACAACATCACCAAAGCAAAGCATTCTTTCTTTGCAACAGTTGTCTTTTTGTAGTATTTAAGAAACACAATACACTGTAAATTACTTTTACTAAATCAAACACAATGTCTGAACCACTGTCCTGCTTCCAATAAAGAAAACTGACGTAACTCAACACTTATGCACACTGCAAAACTGCACTTCTTGAGAAAAAAAAACTGCTGTAATGGCCCTCTTGTCTTACAATCTGTAATTTTAATGCTTCCTGAAACTGAGCAATCATTATCTTGTACAACATGGCATTATGGATGAAAAATGTTGGTTCAGCATTGTAAAATGTATTTTTACTAATCCATTGTTTTTTGATAAGGAAGATTTCTGCAGTACAATTACTTCTTAAAATAAACAGCAAGTATGTCTGGTGATGGAAAACAGATGAAAATGAGTTTTCCGTGCCATTTAAGTGGCTATTGGGGGAAACAGAGATAAACTAATGTTTCGCTGATTCTAAGCACCTGACTGAATCACATTAGCAGTCGCAGCTAATGAAGATTATAATGGGATTATTAATGGGGTCTGCTCTCTGCTTCCTGCTGTTTTTGCCAAAAGTGGAATCTGCAGCTAAAGCCTGATGCACATCAGGCTGAACAAGACACATACACACACTAAATGGTAGACACGCATATGATTGAAAACATGTATTGTTTAAGTGGATCAGCAACACATGCACACACACTGACACTGACATTCACACACACTCACGCACACACGCATACACACACACGCACACTGTTCCATGTTTCTGCTTAGTGTCTCTCTGTCTCCTAATAGTGGTATTCATATCTGCTGCTGTCGGAAACAGAGGGTCTTAGTGTAATCATCTGCCCAGAGCTTCCTAATAAAGCTGGTTGGATTTGAGAAATCCTTGTCAACAACCTCGGGTCTTGAACCCAGAGGACATTATGTTCAAATTTCATTGACTTGTCTATTTCTCAATTGGCTCCCCATATGTCTGGTATTAAAATTTAACAAATGAGATGATTCCCATTCCCCTAAACTGTCATTGGCTGACTTCTCAAATGCTGTATTTTTTTCTTTAGTTATGAGTCTGGAATATGTCCTCAATATAAGACCAAAGCTGGTTATAAGTTAAATAACATGAATAGAAAATCATAGTTTTATTAAAAGTGCTGCTTCCAAGTGATAGCTGTTCTTTCATTTAAGTCAACAACTCTGTCCACTAAAATCATAACACAATGTAAATCAGCTGGGGAAAAACACAGGCAAGGATTTGATTTGCCTTTCAGCAATTTTACATAGACGGTACAAAAACAGATGCAACTCAAAAAGAAATTTAAATACTCTGAGCGCTCAAAGCATTTACCACTCAAAAGCTATAATGGATCGGATATTCTAGAAGGAAGCTGAAGCTTTACTGATAGCAGTCTTCCTGCTCAGATGGCTCAGCAGCAGATGAAAAGCCCATTTGCTGCACTGAAAATGTTCATGAGCTGGTTTCAAGTGGACTGCCTCATTTAAGATGTGAAGAGTTCTCAGCCACTAAAATGGATCTGTTAACAAAGATTTTTTAAGCTTCATAGATGCAAATTAGACTCCTTATACAATATGTTTTTTTGCAGCTGCTAAATACACTAAATTGGACCTGAAGAGAGCTCATTTAATGGATATAAGTGGAGCCTCTTTCCCACATTAGCATGAAGTGCAAGGCTTGAATATCAAAGGGGCCTATTCACATAGAGCTAGTCTTCAGCCACTCCATCCTCATGGACCTAAACGAACAGAAACAGCCAAATAATTTGTAGAAATGACTTTAGATACTTCGTCCTGAACAAGAAATATCCCAGCTGTTTTAATAAATTATTAGATTAGTATATTACATTTTTTGTAGACTTTTCATGGGGATGTAGCTCAGTGGAAGAGCGCATGCTTCGCATGTATGAGGTCCTGGGTTCAATCCCCAGCATCTCCAGATAGTCCATTAATCTAACCTGGTATGTTTTATGCTTTGCATGCATAAGGTACTGGGATCAATTTACAAATCTTTGAACAAAAAAAATTAAGCGTTAAAAAGCTATGAAGCCATCTTCATTGAAAAAAATTAAACCTTTTGTCACATAAGCCGTACAACTTTAACTGGACTTTCTAGATTTTATTTACCGTCTAACCCTTGGCAGTATACTCCCCTGGGTTTGTGTTTATAAAGAGGCTGTTTTGGCCTGAATCCCTGTTAACTAAAAACTGTTTATGAAAACTGACTGGAATTGGGTAAAACTGGATGAAAAACCAGAGACAGAGTTAATTGAAGTGTGATTTTACATCACTGGAGGGGGTGTAGCTCAGTGAAAGAACGCATGCGTCGCATGTGGTCCTGGGTGCAATCCTGGGTATCTCCATTTCTTGATGTGTTCTTGTTGTGCTACAAAGTCTTCAGCCAGTCAAAGAGTGGTCAAACAAGCATGCTACAAACAGATTTTTATATACCTTTTTCTCTTTTTAAAAAGCCAGTGGGAATGACAAAGTGTGTCGCTCTGCGATTTTGCTATTTTATGTACATCTTTCTTGTGAGTTGTTGCATTAGTATGTTCGAAAAGCTGGTAAAAGTCAAAGTATTTTAGCAGTTCTGTCTACGAGAACTGCTCCAGTGTGAAAGAAACTAAATGGCCAACACAAACCACTTTTTTTCAACAATGTGTGATTTGAAAAGGAAATTGCTTTGTTGTTGTTCTCGTTTACCACAGAGAGGTCATATCTGTGCTCACCTCCACAGATATGTTGTTGCTGATACTCATATGTCTGATGTAATGTTTAAACTGCTGCAGACTGTCCAGTACTGCCTGTCTCAGCAACTCGCTTCCCCTTGCTCCCCTGATACAGCCTTCACCTGGAATAGACCTCAGCTCCTCAACGCAGGAATGCAGCCTGGCGAGGTTACCACGAACCTGCTAAAAATAGAGAAGAAAAAAAAAAGAAAGATAGTGTGATCGAAAACATCAAAAAAAAGGATGGGTAAGAGAGGGGTAATACAAATGTGTATTTTTAACTCTCAGAAGTGCTTCACCTTCATATGTCTTACCACAAATGGCAGGAGACATTCCTGCTGCCTGCTGATGGCGTACAGGCTAAGTAGCGGTATCCTGCAGGGTCCATCAAGACTACAAGCTAGGGACAGGAAGTTATCCAGAGCATCACAGAGCACTGTACAGGTCTCAGACCACCATGGTGGCAACGCCTCCACAATCAGGACCCTGGCTGGTTGCCGCTGAAATGAGGAGGACCAGTAAACCAAGTTCTCAGAGTTGGAGAAACCTGCTGATCTCTTTCTGCTGTCCACAGACATCTGAAAGAGAGACCAATTTAAAATTAAACTGTGTTAAAATGTAAATATGCCCCATCCATTCTCTCTCCTTTAAATACATGCAAAAATATTGATTACCATAAGGAGCAAAAGCATAAACGTAACAACAAACCACTGCATGTTTGGAGTAAAAAAAAACGTAAGTACATTAGATGTGCTCATATCATGAGCATTGAGCACCACTTGAACATGAAGAAATAGGCTGAGATGAACATGGAATGTTATGTAAGAATCTAGGTTGAGCTCAGTAATCACATAACTCTGAGTCTTTTCCTTCTGAAGAGACTAATGTTGAAAAACTGTCTACTAAATTGATTTTTGCGCAACAATTACTCAAAGACAACTGAATGGCAGAAAATAAGACTCTGCAAAAGTATGCCGTAAGGCACATGTAAAGCAGACAACATATTTTTCCATCCTGACTAGCAAAATGTTCATACAGAGGTCAAATACCATAAGAGTTCATTGAGCACAGAGTATCCTCAGTTTGTGGTCAGTGAATGAAGATTTCGAACTTGTTGTTCATTACCAACCAACTGTACAACAAATGACAATGCAGCTGAATGATAAACTGCTTGTCGTTCTGCCAAAGTCCAATAATGCAGATCCCTCAGTCTCACAGTGTGATAATATAACGATTATTAGCTCTATCAGTATTGTGACTAGCAACCACAGTGACATATAGGAATCTTCTGTTGTATCTGACCAACAATCAAAATTTAAAACCTTTAATATAGAATTATAAAAAAGGGAAAAGCAGCAAATGGTAACACCTCAGAGGCTAAAAAAAATGGTAATTTTTATGCTTGAAAATGTCTCTAAAAATGTTTTACAATTTAAATTACTTTTCTGTCAATAGTTTAATAAGTAATTGTTCAAGCATTTGTTAACATTCACATCAGAAAAGTCAATCATGCAAAATAGAGAATGTGTAAAATAGATTGAGAGGGGAAAACCCCTTACGCTTCACAGAGTCAATTACACCATCAGAAAACCTGTCATTATGGAAAGCACGCCTGTATGAATCTGTCGTTTCATGTCTGGTCCCTAACATCATCATTACTTGGGGAAAACCACTTATTTAGCATTTGATGACTCCCTGTTCTGACACACATATGTACAATTAGGGTTTTCCACACCTCAGTGGGTGAGAGCAGACATGAGCATGAGTGTAAGTTGAAAAAAGAAAAATGGCAACAGATTACCCAAAAATTTCCAAAAGATCATGACCTTGTGTAAGGGTCTTTTTACATTACATAAGTTCTTATTGGTACAAATTCAACAGACTGATAAACTTGTTTACAGACAGCGGACTAAAATGACCTGTTTGACAAACAGACCTACAAAACAAGGATTTGACATTAAACCAATTGCTTTAGGCATAATTCAACCAAAAACATGCAAATCTGGGTTTCTTAGAATTTTTTTCATTACTAATAGAGGCCTTTTTTGGTTTTCTTTTTTGTTCCTTGTTAAACAAAGTTTGTAATTTTAAAGCGTCATATTGGGAAAAATAACAATCAGCATTTTTCATTACTTCTGGGGATTAATGATAGAAAACAACAGAACAGAATAATAATTAACAAGTACAAGGATTACTGCCAGCCCTTCTCTTAACCATCTTGAAGAATAATATTTTTGATCTCTGATAAAATACCTTAACATAACTAGTTATGTCAATTTAACTGAATTCAGCTAACCAGGTTGAACTACTTAACAACAGGTAAGCCTTATTACACTTGTAGTCGACTACTAAGAGCACAAAAACATGCAAAATGAATTATTCTGCAAGTGTCCGTGATCTGGAAACTGCATTTACAAAGGCTTCAAGAGGAAAGTTATGTTTACAATTTTTTTGTATTCAAGTGGTGGTGCTATAGGCCTACCTCAAACACACATACATAGACGGCTGAGGTGCTCTGCTGATGCCCACAATCAAACAAAAATTGAGACATTAACAGCACCAAACCAGGCCAGGTTTTCACTCAAAACAGATGCAAAATAACAACACATGTAAAAAAAACACTCAAAGGCTAGGACTACTCTTATCAGGGCAAAAGCCATTGACAGAACTAATCCTTTTATCGACAGCTGAGCTCAGAGCACTCTTTATCATCCAAGCTCTTAAATCCGCTGTCCTGAAACCCTGCTCTGTTCCGATCTTCACAAAGAAGGGCTATTTTACCGGTAATAAAGGGCATATTGTGTAAAAGTGTGTGTGCTGTTTGATCTGCCCTCCTAAACAGTCCCTGACTCAGATCTCTTACTCTATGCCAAACTCTGTCCTCCCCAACACGTAGATCAAACATGCCCCTTTGCGTAATATCTTAAATGACAGAATAAACTCTAATAAATAAAATTATATGTAGTCCAGTAGGTAAATAATTTAGCCTCTGTTGGTCAAACTTTTATCAGGTTGGTGTCTGTTCAGGAGAGTTTTTTAGTGGCATATATGCATCATACATTGACATTGTGACATTGTGAATTTTCAACATTTGCCTTACAGTTCAAACAAAAGTAGGTGAGTATGTACGTGTCAACAATACTTAAAAGCATTAAAGTTAAGTTTCATGAAAGTAAAAACTGTCAAAAAATTTGTGGTCGAAAGATGACAGTTTGAACAGTTGGAGAGAAGCAGGGAGCAAAAGATGAAAAACAATATACAGCACATTGAAGAAATGTTAGATCCCAATTCTTTTGACAAAGTAGTTTTGAGCTTGGCAATTGCTAACTTCAGTAATATTATAGCCAACTTCAGCCAACTGTTACCTTAGCTAGAAGTTCCTCTCCCTCCTGGGATACCTTAGTTACCTAAGTTATTTAAAGAGCAACAACTAGTAAAAATTCTTGCATTAATTTACAAAAAGGTTTAACAAACAAAACAACAAACGCCAACTTTTATCTTTATAGCTATACAGCTAACCTAAAGTTCCCTAGCTTATAGGTTAGCGCTAACAGATAGCTAGCGAAACTTGACCAGTGAAGTGTCGCGAGCTGCTGCTGCCTCCGCTCTGCCGGGTCTTCTGCTCGCGCACCATCACGCAGGTACGAAGCCAAAGAGTGTCTATCGGTTAGATGAATCACTCCATACCTTAAAAGAACTTTGTAACCTTTCTAAATTAACCTTAAAAACTTAGTGAAATAATCGGCATTTTCATTATTAAATCGTTGCTGAACAAACGCTGTTGTGAATTGTACATGATTGTCAGTGTCTAGAGGGTTGAATTGTGATTTAATCGTATTTTTTTATATTTAAAAAAAGAATAAACAGTTACATATATATGAGAGACAATCGGTTTGCTGATTGCTTAATTATCTGACATAAAATTATTCAGCAGCTATTAGATTGATTGATTGATTTATTATTTATTTATTCATTGTTATCATCTTAAGAAAGGCTGCTACAATAAACTAAGTATATAAATGGTTTTTTAGCTATTTGAAGAAACAACTTTAATTTTTTGACAATTTTTTGGCATTTTATGTACCAGTTAAGCAATCATTGTGAAAATAACTGACTGAACAATAGCTTGCTTATATTTTAAGAAAAGTATGGTTTTAAGTTTTTTCTTTAGTACACAATTATGTCTTGATAATCTTCTTTATCTGAGACAAACAAGCAGAGATACAACTCAAAGTAAACAATTATTTGAAAGATAAAGACCCTTGCAAGTTTTCAGAAAAGTTAAGAGAAAAAACTTTTTCTCCCCATACTGTCATTCCTTGTGTTTATTTTCTATAAATAAAAATTTTGATAAATAGTGAAAAGATATATGAGATGCCAAGTGCAGGTACCCTGAGCCAGAATGAAAGAGTGATATGGAAATGTATTCCTGACGGCTGGTCTGCTTCATTCAAGTGCTTTTTAGTGTCAGTGCGGATGTGTCAATGTATGGGTGTGTGTTTGTGTTTGTGTCTGAGACCTTCCAAGCCATTGCGATACATTCAAGATATAAAAGGAATTGGAGATGGAGAAAACACAATATATGACTTTTAATGAGTGTGTGTGGGGGTGTGTATGTGTAAAAAAATGTGTGTGGTGTATGAGGGGGTTTTGTAAAGTGCTGTGGTCTGTGTAAGAGGCTTTGGCAAATGCTGGGTTGGGAAATAAGAGCTGACTGATGTGTAGACCCAGCTTTTTTTGGTCTCTCTCTCTCTCCCTCTGACTCTGACCTGCTATGGGTTCACACACACACACACACACACATGCACACAACATGTTACTGTGTAGGGGTGTATGAGATTGACATGAAGAAATGCGGAACATACACATCTGTTTATGGGAGATAAGATTAGGTGTACTAACTTCTGCCAACTCCCTGTACCTGGCAAAATCATTTCCAGATGAAATTTGTACCCAGTGGAAGCCTTGATTCAAAAGCACAGCCTGTATTTATGTGTTTGTGTGTGTGTCACCAGATGATCAGGGCTTAATGTTGCTGTTCGGGTGGTGTCTGAGGATTTTCAGAGAGAGTTTCCTTCCCCAAGTCTAAATCTCGAAGGCACTTCTCCATCATGTGTCCCCCTTTCTGTTCTTCCTTCCTGGTTAAACTCTTCATCATGTCTTCATCCTGTTCGCCCTCAATGTTTTTCTTCCCCACGTCTGTCATTCATTCTGTTCACACTCCTCCTCCTCCTCCTCCACATCCCACCTCCCTGTCAGCGCTTGAAGCCTTAATTTTTATCTGCAATGTATATGCTGTGCATAAGATTAACTCTAGAATGCATAGATTTCACTGTGAGTATCTTCCACTGAGAGGGAGGTTGAGCTTTCAGACTCAAATATGAAGGCCCATGTAAAGGGATTAGGCACACCGATATGATTGGAGCTTAATCGCTCTTACACACAGACACACGTAATAAAATACACAAGTGCTTCCTAATTTAGTTGTGATGAACACACATACTTCTAGGTCAATAAGAGCTTTGCCACAGCGCACTAATCTGCTACGCCTTTTTGATTTAGTCAGGGGGGATTGAGGGAAAGTTTGCCCAGTAGCACACTAGTTGCTTTTTTTCAGTCCAGTGTGGTCCTTGCACTTTAACTTTTGGGTTCAGTTGTGTGCACTGTGTGATTGAGGTTAAATTAATGTTAAGTCAGTTGTGTTAAGTTGTTTGCCGCCTTGAGAAATTCTAGTTTAATTCCCTAAGATGGGAACAGGAGCATGAAATTAGAAAATCCCCCCCCCCCAGTACATCCTAGTAGTTTTTTTGTCAAAAAGGGTCAAGTCATGGTAGCAGAGAGCAGGCAGACACTTGAGTTTTTAATGAGCTGACGATGGCTCCACTGTCAGCTCAAGTTCCCATGTGTTTTTATTCGACATTTACATCATGAGGTTACTGCTAAAACAAAACTTCAGTGTGCTAATAATTAGATTTAGAGGTGGTGATAGATGGAGTGTTTTGCTTTCGAGCATCATATTTACTCTACAGACATGAGAATGCAATCAGTCTTCTTATCTGACCCTTGGTAAGAAAGCAAGCAAGTATTGAAGAAAAAACCTGTTCAAAAATAATGTGCTACACATGTTTAAAGGAAAAAGAGTACAGACATCCTCCCTGCATCTTATGGGATGCCTATAACCATAATATCATCGAAGGAATTCGGTGTAAAAACAAAAGGCTTGTTTCAGCATGTAAGCTAGACTGTAAAGTGTTGTGCTGTATGTAAGAATCTGGTTTTGAGCTAAACATGGATTGTGAAATTGCTGGTTATCGCTTGTTTACAGTATCGGCACAGCACACCTCTCTCATTCGTCTTTACACAAGAGCTCTGACTGCCGCTAAACTACGTCAGGTGTTTGTTTGCTTGGGTTTGTCAGCAGGGGCAACAAATTCTCAGAGTGTGGCTTCAGAGACTATTTTTGTTATGTTGAAACTAGATTTTATTCCTCAAGGGCATGAAAGATGGGAGAGGGATGTGTTTGCAGTTTTGAATTATGCCATAAAGCAGCAAGAGCAGCTCTGATGACTGAGAATATGAAGACATCTGCAGAAACGCACAGCAGGGTGCTATGATCACCACTTTAGAGCTGCTAAATTCTATCTGACATGTAAAATACAAGTGTAAACATGCAAAAAATGGGATTTACCTAATCGGCCTGAAGGCATTTAGCCTCAGGAGCAAATGCTTTTGACTTGATCCTTCAACTGCACTGAAAGAAAGCTTTATTTGATGCTCTCGTTTCAAAGTGCAACCATTTGAGTTCATATTAGCAGGTCCAAGGAGCATCCACGTATAAGTGGTTTAATCAGCGACTGTTATGCTGCAAATTATTTTATAGACAATGTTTTAAATCTGCTGTGGCTCCACAATACAAGCAAGGATGAACCATTCAGTGCCAATCCTTTCCTATCGTTACAGTGGATCTGTTTGGGGTTCTGTGTTATGGTTAGCATTATAGAATTGCTTTCGGAAGTTTACGTGCTTCTTTTGAGCTTAGCGATGGTAAGCATTAATACTTAAAGTATTACTGCTAATCTAGGTGGAAAAATGACATCATTGGATCATTGTGTGTGAAGTGTGTGCCTGTTTGTGTATGTTAGAACACATGTGAAGGAAGACTTTCTGCCAAATTTCATAAAGCCAAACCTGTTGACTGTGGTATCAGTGTTCACTGCTACTGCAGAGAGCAGAGCATGGCAGAAGTATCTAAAAGGGTGGATGTGATCAATTAGCTTGATGGGAGTGATTTACAGTTAGAGGATGAGTGCAGAGCCTTTTTGACTTGATGGTCTAATGGGTGTTCCTCTCTCTGTGACGTTATGTGAGTCATCCTTGACAAAGAGAGCATCAGCTTTAGATAATATCTCCTTCATCGGAAGTATGACTTGTTTCTTGCTTAGTTTCAAACATTTCAGAGTAGAAAGGAGTCAGTATTCTGGTCTGTATTGATAAAAATCTGCTCTGGTGATTCCCAGACAACAGAGTCATGTTACCAATAGTTAAGTCATCAGAGGCCATTAATGCCTCTCTGAGAGCTACTAAGTGGTACTCCCATGTCAATACAAGGGCACATTTCCTAGAGCTTTATATAACTGCATGAAGAGTAATGAAAGCATGAGTAGGTACCACTGGGCAACTCTTAAGTGTCTGTGTGGGTCTCTGCTAAAGAGCCTCTCTAACAAGTGATTTACCTTTATGAAACAGCCATAATTCGGTTAGTTTGGGGCATTATAATTAGTTATTTGTAAGAGAGGAGCATAACTTTCAATTTCACAAAGAACATGAATCCTGGTGTCTAGGTGAGGATCCTATGTATGATCCACTGTTCCAGCCAACCCTAATTTATGCTAAATACATGAAGTGGAACAGTTGTTACAAGTGTTTAGTATTAACAATAATACTGATGAGTTTACATTGAACTTTCAAAGCCTGATTTGTTACATGTAGATACTAAAGTTTTACACTAAGTAACACCAAGGTATTGTAACAAAGCAGTCATTTCTGACAAGCTAACTTTAATTTCTTTTAGTGACAATTTTGACAAGTGCACAAAAGACTATTACCCATTTCTGCAGTTCAACTTGACTCTACAGAGCTATTTAACATCTTCCAGTCCATTTTTAAATTTTTCATATTATGTTCTTGTGTTTTCCGTCCACTCTTACCAATCTCATTGGCACAGTTTCTATAAACAATCTGATAAAACCACTGTGTATGACACCAAATAAATGGACTGCTTTGTTTGCAATACGTGCAATACTGCAATATGTATTTTGTTGTATCAAAGTTGTGTTCAGAACTTGTTTACACTGCCCCAAAGAGGCCAAAAAATTTAATGCAGGTTTAATGACGACAGATGTAGCCAATGCATTCCTCCTTTCCTTCTTTCATAAATACATTGTGGCAGGTGGCAGAGTCTTGCCTGAGTAATCTATCATGCAGCCCACTGCCTGAATTAATGTACATGTAACTAATACCAGGTCTACTGCCGGTACTGCTAAATGTTTTTATCCGTGACATCAATTAGCAGCCAAATGTGTTAGTGAAAAGCGACCCCTCTTTTAAAAATGAGATAAGTTTAGACTTTTAGCTGGACTGCTCCCAGAAAAAGCTTTTTTTTAAAACAACAAGTGGTAATGTAAAGGTTCATGCCACTCCCTCATATTAAGTCAAATGTAACTAACACTTGGGGAGAGAGAGGTTCACTTCCTGCCCGAATGACATCACTACAACTCCCCCAGGGGTCTACCTCCAGTTTCATCTTAATTGGTGTTTTATCGTAGCTGCGAGCTCATTCATTGGGGATTTGCGTCAGCTGTGTGAGAAAGTGGAAGGAAACAGATTGGCTACTCAACAACGGAAGCTCCTGATGATCTTGTGACTGCAGCTTCATCAATAAGTCAGTGTTCATAATGTACCACGTGAACAGGAGTGATGTTCTCTGGAGGACAAAATACCCCGCAGAGAGTCCTTGTGATCGAGATGACTCATCTAGGATTGAACATCAGCATCTTGAGGGTTGATGCCTAATGAGTTGGATGACGTTATTATGAGCAGGTCAGGTCCTGTATGTCTCGTAATCTCATTAATTAATGACTTGCTATATCATCGTTATATCACCACATCGGTTACTGTATTTATTGCATGCTGAATCAGTGATGGATCAATATGAAGATCCTGTCACATAGTCATCATAGTCACAACAGTCTTTCCTGTCAGTATCTACCTGCTTGTTTTATCCACATCTGTCTGTCTGTCTGTGTCTACCTGTCTGTTTGTATCAACCCGTCCCTGCCCTCTGTTTGCTCAACCTGGTCCACCTGCTGGAATCGACACCTGCTCTGCCTCAACAAACAATGTAAGCTGGTTGTCATCTTCTCAGTCAGCATGCACGATGCCTTCAGATGGAACCTGAGAATTTGTGGATACAACATGGAAAGTTGTGTCCTCAACTTTTGGTCTGTCTCTAACTGTTTTTGCCAGTAATTTGTTTTTAAGGTTCCCCAAAAACGGCTGGGTTTTAAAGTTCTAAATCTACAATTAAAATCTCTAGATTTACCCTAAATATGTTAATTTATTGACCCTTCCTTGGTCTATCTCTTTCTCAGACAACATGCTTTACGAGTGAAGTCAGCTCTGCCCCATGCCAGAGCATTAAAGCATGATTTTTGCCCCATATACCTTTTTTTAGCATGTGGTGAAAGGGGCCCTAACATGTCGTTCCATACTGCTGAATGAAGATGTAGAGAAAAGTGGACATTGGTCTTCTTTGTGTCCTCTTGCCATATGGATGATGTTGAGATGTCAGGAAGCACTTCCTGCTTATCTGTGCTGCAGGACAGTATAGAGACTATAGCTCTGTACAGTAACTGTTACAGCACCACACCGTCTCTGCGGATCTTCCGATGTGTCACGTGACCCTTAAACAATACAGTCTGTTGTTGCTCTTTGTTTTTCACGACTTTCTATTCCACATTCAGAGAAGGAACAAGTAACAGCACAGACTGATTGTGGTAGCTGTGGACGCGCTAAAGACCTTAAGGCTGTGTATATGTTTTCATCTTTGTCTTTCTTATTCAGGTAGAAAGTTGGGAGATTGCACGAATTTCATTGTTTGGTTTGTTGATCCATTCCAGTGACTTGATGGTTTTCAAGTTACATTGTG
>JAQNCA010000019.1:5417936-5431695 GCA_029783725.1 Acanthurus tractus | reverse complement strand
ATAGATAGATAGATAGATAGATAGATAGATAGATAGATAGATAGATAGATAGATAGATAGATAGATAGATAGAAGGAGAGATAAGAGAGAGAGGGAGATGCTATTTAAAGAGGGCTGAGGAGGCGGTGTTGGGGGTCTGCATCTTGATGATGTACGTATGTTGATCTAAGACACTCAGTCTGGATCATAAGGGAGTTGATGTTGGCATAATCTACTTAATCTGATTGAGGGCAGCGTCTTCTTCACAGGCTCAATAATTGATAGCACCATCTGCTGTGGAATCAATCTACCAGAATGTCACATAAGGAATTAGGTTAGAACAACACTGGGTAATTACAGTTTACCTTTCTTGAACCATAAGGACACAATAATGGCAGAAGAGTGGATTTTATTTAACACTTCTTTTTTTCAGTACCTTCAGGATAAAAGTGCACGTATCTCTTTGGGTGTGTTTCTTTTGCAAGTTTGCCTGCCCTCCTAAAAAGATCCATCTGGAAATATCCCCTTAATCAAATGTAATGTAATCTTAAATCAGTCATTTCTATTTTATAAAGTGACACTCGACAACTTTTCTCTGTACCACGTGGCAACTGCTGTATTAGCCCTCTTCCTGCGGTGCAAGAAACTGCGACTGAAAGTCACTGCATCAGATCTGCTGTCTTCAATTTAAGTGATAAGCTGTTATTGAATAGCAGTATGTCTTACAAAGCACTTCTTGGTTGCTCTTTGAGAAATGAGAATAATGGTTATGGTTCGGCCCATGGGAAAGAACGGCTGCACCACAGACGTGGAGGCTAATTATAACAGATACAACCCCTTTATTTAGAGAGGGCTGTTTAATAGGATATAATGCCTCTCTGTGTGAGTCTGCATGCATCAATGTACGTGTTTGCTCTTGAGATTGTGCTTGTGTATGTTTGTATGGCGTGTAAATAATTGATTGTTAGCATTGTTTGAACATCTTTAATTCACATCACTGAGATGAATATCACACACAGTTTCCCTCATATGGGAGTAAGGGAGTTACCTGCAAACCTTTGCTAATGTTTCACAGATTAGGACACTTTAATTAACACTGGAGACATGCATTATGCATGTTATGTGTCATATATGTGATGCTATAAAAAGGCTTTGTTTCCTCCGCCAAGTGTTGTGTTGCAACACCTGAGCAGGTGCGGCTACAGCTCAAAAAAGCCTCTAAACAGTTTTCTTTTTCTTTTTGAAGCATCAGTCACGTTGTGTTAATGTTATGTTGTTAAAGGGCAAAAAAATAGACTAAATAGACTTTTATCTGGTACCTTGTGGAGTGAAGGGGAGGAGGATTGTAAGAATTAGACAGAGATGATGAGAAAAGTGATACCACTTAAATATCTATTACAGTGTTCTTAATGCCACAGTTTTTTCTATTTAGGGAAAATGTAATTGTCTTATAACCAGCAAACAAAAGCCTGATGAAGACTATTGCAACAAAAAAAAAGAGGAATTTTCTGTTAAGGTTCAAACTAATTTACCTTTGAGGAAGTGCACAACTGTTACTTTGGTGAACTTTAAAAGCTTTAAAATCCTTGAACAGTGCCTGCAGTAAGAGCCTTGAAACCAAAGGAGTACATAAAGCTCTGATTCAATTTAGCCCCGTCATGCATTCTTGTGTATATATTAAGCATGAAGTGATTTTACTGACCCAAAGGAGACATGCTAAACCACAAATGTATGTAGCACATGAATTTATAATTGATAAGAAGTGGAGATGCTGGGGATTGAACCCAGGACCTCATACATGCGAAGCATGCGCTCTTCCACTGAGCTACATCCCCTTATACAAGGGTCATCAAGATGGAATAAGATGAATCCATTTATCACTAATGCATTAGCATTATGATAAAATGAAACAGCAAAAGGGAGGAACCACTCACTGATTATAGCACAAAACTTTAAAAAAATTGCCATATTTATCATATTCATATCATATATCATAAATATCAAACAGCCATTTTTTTACTTTTGGTCAAATCCACTTCAGCAGTTTCTCTGTACATCCAGTCTTCATGCTAAGCTAAGCTAACCATCTCCCAGCTCTAGTTAATGCACAGACATGAATGTTGTACATTTTAAAGGAAGTCTTGGTGTGACTGACAAAGCTCCTCAGCTTCCTAAAAGATGAGGAAGACATATTTTCATTTTCAAACCGGAAATCAGTCACTCTAAGACAATTACTGCATACATATTCACACTACTACTGTACATGCAGTGAAAGAAAACATCTGTAAAAAATAGATCAGCCTTCAAAATGCTATTTCAGCCAAAAAGTCTGCAAATTCAATATTTTATTCTTTGCAAGAGCAAAGACCTCTCTCTACCCTCCTTTCTGTTCACCTTGAAGGCAGTGCAAGGATGCAACTGATTTTTTGATGAAAGCCAAGTGAGCATGGTGCCTGGTGTAGTATTTAGTGGCTCAAGGGAAACCCAGGCTTAGAAGCATGACAACCTCTCTGTAGATAAGAAGTGGAGATGCTGGGGATTGAACCCAGGACCTCATACATGCGAAGCATGCGCTCTTCCACTGAGCTACATCCCCATGTTTTGGCTTTGGAAAAGCTGTTTATTAAAACATAATAGAGGATTTTTTTTTCTTTTTTGATGATCACCTAGCTAGTGACATTTTATGCTATTTACATAACTGCCTATCAGTGGCAGGCAAATGTATCTTGACTCGCCTGGACAAAAATATTTTTTTCATTCCACTTTCATGGATCATTTGGGTGGAATGAAAGTAATCAAATGCTTTAACTTGAGCGTGGTTCCAAATCTCCAGGCTTACCTGAGCTCAGTACAACAGTTCAGACCCAGTGCCTGAATCCTTTCCATCGCCACCCTCAATAAAACAGCACAATCCATTGTTTGAGGATTAGTGGAAAAGGTTTTGGGCTGTTTGTTCCATTTCCTCCACAGCAGAGGTAAGGATGGGGGGTAAATCAGTTGGCAAGAAGCCAGTCAACTACAAATACCAAGAAGTGAATATCACATGGGGTAGAAATGACCCATCGCTTGAATGCTCTGTTTTAGTCAGATGTTTTGGGTAGAATGCTCGTATTAAAAAAAAAAAAAAAAAATTTAGAAAGAGGCAAGAGGCACATTCAGCAGGAGGGGCGATTAGTGTGATAGGACAGCGGGACGTGAGGGGACGAGAGGACTGAGGCGGCAGGCTGAGAGAGATGAGGGGACAGAAATCATGGTACAATACACTGTGGGTTTAATCAGGGAAATGAAAGCTGTTAATGAAATGAGTGTTTCTGCACAAGTGAGTGCATGTGGCCCCTCTGCTCCTCAGGGCAGAAGTTCTCAGTTTTTTGTGACCCCCCTCCCCTTCCCTTCTCCCTCACACACACACACACACACACGTAGACACACACACACAAACACTTACAGAGGCTCTTACTGATTGAGTGGGGGAACAGAATTAAAATCCATTACTTACCCGGCACACAGATCAGTCGCACATAGACCTCACCACAAACAATATTTTCACCTTTTTTAATAATGTCACGTGTGTGTTTGTGTGTGTGTACATGTATGCACATGTGTTTGTGTCGATGTGTCTGCATGGCCTAAAGCCGATCACTGATTCCAAGCCATGTAATTACATTTGCCGGAGGTGGTGGCTCGTCTGTCTCTCCATCTCTCTGCTCTGTCTGATTTTCTTTTCCGTCATCCTCTTCACCCATAACATTCCCTCCAGCTCAACGAATCTCTATCCATAAGTCACAAACATAAAACACGCTCATGCAGACAAACGTGCACAAATACACTTAAAAAACCTTTGGCCTAATCTGGTGTGGAATCTTGGCTGACGCACATGCATGCATGTGCTCAAAATTTGTTAAAAAGACACAAAACAAACCAAATACATGCATGCAAACATGCGCCCACACAATGAACAACCAAAAAGGCACATTTACAGACTTGTGACAATGCACAGACAGGCATGCACACTGTCACATTAACCAAAGGAGTGCAGGGTCACGGATTGCAGCTTCCTTACATCAGGGTCTGAATATTAATGCGCGAGGACAGATAAGCAGCCGTGGCAATCCCTTTTAGGCTACACTCCTCTCTGGTTGGTGCTTGTGGTTAATTTATGCCGATCTGTATGCCCAATTTATGCTAATTTGTGTTTAAATTTGAAACAGTGTGTGTGCAATGGTTTGAAGGCTTCAATCAATCTGACTGGGTCTGTGCATCTTGTCTTGTCTTTGTGTTTGCTTATCATACAACCTCATTAATGATATTTGGAAGAAAGCTTCTCCTCAGTGAAATCCCCCAGTTTTTAGTGCATTAAGCCTTGCACTTGCTTCACCTGTCCAGAAGGGGGCAGCAGTAAAGTTCAACTCTAAGAAGTTTGATAAACGTGTCCCAAAAGCAGTCATACTTTCTAAATAAACACTCTTTTTATTGGCACTACTGTCGGTCTACACAGTTAATGACCCAGACGTGGACTTGGTCCTCCACACTGACAATGATAAATATACTTACCACCTAAAAGTCACGGGTGAAGGCACAATGGGGCCTTTTTAAAGCACCCTCATCTCCAACGGTCTCTACAGCTGCCACTAATGAAGACATTCATCGTGATTCTGACTGATGTTTGGTCATTCAGAAGTCATTGGCCGCGTAAAGATGAGACACGCACAGTGTGAGCCTAATCAGGCTCGATTATAAGCGGCGCCGCTCACTTCTTCGCTCCATTTGGCTTTTCTTTATCAATCCTCCCTCACCTCTGACCCCAGTTCTCCTCCTCCTTCCCCCTCCTCGTCTACACCAAATCCTTTAATCCAAGCTCCTCTGTGACCCCTCCCTTTTGTTCAGGAGTTGGGGTACATGTCTGCACCCCCGCCCCGTGAAATCAGCACTGCCAGCCGCCCTGCTTCCCTCCTTGGAGAAAGAGAGAGGGGGTGGGAGGCAGAGTGCTTTCGATATGGCAGTTATGGAGGTCTCCACAATGAATATTAAAATTACAAAATAGATTTGAACAAACTGGAGGCTGCAGTTTGATTGCATTTCAAATAAGTGCCATCACCACATGGATTTTTAATTTCTGAAGCACTGAAGAAAAAACAGAATGTGCAAGAAAACAGCCTCTCTGTGGATTATTGGAGTGGTTAAGACCTGCAGACCACTGACCTCACATCTACTGTTTAATCATCTTTACTTCAGATGTCCCACCCCCTTATGATGTCAGATGACTGACAGGTGGATTAAGGAAATCAGAGCACTTGGGCAGAGAGGAGCAGAGAGAACGTTTCTGTTTGAATAGACATTGTTCGATTAATATTTTAATAGACGACAAATTAATTATGATTTTGCAGACATCAAATATGTCCTCCTGTACTTTTTAAAAAATTATCCAGACTGTGGAGACAGAGAAAGAACTTTTAAAGCTTTTCTCTTCTTCACATAGAGTTTCTCAAGGGGTTCCAATATTTCAACAATATTCACCAGAATAATGATTTTGTTCAGTCTGGGTAAATCTTGTGAAAAGTGTTGAATCGAACTCGGAAGCTGGTCATGTTAAGAACAGAGATAACCTGTAAAGTGCAATGATGCATTTATAACTGTTTTGACGCTGGATTTTGAGGCCAATTCTAATACTCAAGAGTTTCAAAAATCTAATGACATATTGGCCAATAGATATTTCAAAAAATCTCACTATTTAAACCAACACTATTTAATAAGGATCTTTAAAAATTGCGTGTTTTTTAATAAATAACCAAGAGCGCTGAGCTGGACATTTTAGTTAATGCACAATAGACTGTATTATGCTGTGCTGGCAGATATATTACCCTACATGATATATCAGCTCGAACATGTTTTGCATGATTTCTCTGAATAATAAGATATATGTACCCAGTATTATTGAGCTTCTACAGCCTGGTTTGTTTCCAACAGATCACACAGTAAATAGGTTAATCTCGCTTTGAATTGAGTAGAAAATGTTGAACGCATCCTCCAGGTTTTAAATGACAGGTTTCAGTTTAACAACTAGCCGCTTTAATCTCGTGGTGTGGCAGGTCAGACAGTCCAAGACAGGATTACAGTCTAGTGGTCAAAAACTATAATTAGTCCTTGACCCTCCCGTCTGTCGCCTGCACACATTGAATTTATTTTTTAACTCTAAGGAAACCAATAAAAGCAGCTTTATTTTCCTGTCGGATTTTTGTCATTTGCAGAGTTTCCAAAAGAAGGCAACGTTTGCACCTGTACTCTGTGACATCACCGTTTTACCTGTTGTATTCCCTCGCGCAGGCCACTCCAGAGGGCGGGGCCCAAACGGTAGGCGCACTCAGCGAGCGCCCGAGCCTTACAACACATCCTCCAACCGGTCAATAGCCCGTGCCAGAGCTCGAGCTCCAACCACACTGCGCGCGCTCGGATTTGTTGTTTTTCTTCACGGACCTAAATGTGATTTTCTTGCTTTAATTTCCTCAGATAATTTCTAACTGAAGACAAGCTGAGTTTTTTTTTTTTTTTTTTCTGCACCAGTGGGACGGGCTCCGCGACTCCGGGACACGGAACGGGAATAAGAGCGGCTTCGGCTTATTATAACCGGACATTATTCCTGCACGAGAGGACGGTACTTTGGATTACTTTGACGCACAGTTTGTGGGTGAAATACACCCTGATTATTACTACAATATTTTATCTTCTGGTTCTCAGCTTGTCGCTGTGCTTCAGTGGATAACAAAACCCTCACATACGCGAGCGGATGCTGCATGCACTTCTGTGCGCTTTGTGCATATTGTGGCTACAGGAAAAGCAGTAACCTGTGGCAGAATAATAGAAGAAATATTATAGAAAGTAAAGTATTCATTTTATTAAAAAATAAGTCCCGACTGATTTTTTTTTCCGTCTTGGACTAAGCTCTGCTCCTTTTGAACTCAGAGAAACCCGTAAAGCCCGAACCAGAATAAGGATGAATTGCAGCTGAAACCACGAGTCCGGGACTTTGGCTTTGAAATCAGATCGGACCGACCTCCACCTCCCTTCGGGACCAGGGCAGGAGTCGAATCGTAATGAGTCCTGGTTGTGCGTTGTTGATCCTGCTCCCGGTGCTATGCCTGCTCAGCGGAGCCTCCTGGGCAGCGACCCTAGGCGGACTGGGAGGTGAGTGCAGCTGCAAGGCGGAAGAAAATAAAAAACTAATGAGGGCGATATCAGTGATGATAAAAGCGTTATTGTAATAAAACAAAGCGGACTCCCTTTTCAGAAGGACTTTCTACACCTTGCTAGGTGGTGTTATGAATCTGTCAATGTTCTAAATATTGTGCAAATAAAAAAAAGTGGCTCAGGTGGCTTCATCATCCGTATCAAGCCGGCTGATGATGACAGTGATGCTGACTGCTGTCAAAACAATAACATGCATGTGATTGTGAAACCGCCTGCAACTTGCAACGTAGTTTGTTGCCTTATTAAATGTAACCACGTGCAGAGCCTAAAGTGTGTCTCCAAAATGATGTCGTTTACGCTTTGGCACTTTTTTTTAACGCAAAACACAATTTAATCTAAAGTCAAACCTGCATGTGTGCGCGCAATGAACCTCCGCACTGCTGTTTTTACGCACTCGGAGCGCAGTGCCAAAGGGTTGCCCTCCGTCCGTATTAAGTGCCTTGATAAAGAGTGATGCTGGCGAAGCAAGCAGGTGCCAGACTTGTTCTGCCTAACGCCGCAAACAAGTACACAAACTGGGCAGAGACACTATGGCTGCTGGTCCATCCAAACACGTAGCAGCTTTCAAAACTTAAAGAGACAGTCCAGACTAACGCGCTTCCCTGCGCGATGGGATTAGAGCATGTGGGGAACTTTGTCTTTTCATTTTGCCTTCATCCAGAGAAGGCAGGGGTCAGAATTTATGGCTTTGTACACTGGCAGTGATTCAGCATGCTGCTCAGGGACACTTCAGCGGAGTAGATGCAGGGGGATTGCAAAGGTTCAGACTGCAGACGTCTCGAACTGCCCCAACACAGGCCTTAGTTTTCTTGAAAAGTGGCAATGTGTATTGCATGCCACCATATTTAATAATATTAAGAGGAAAAAATGAAGAGCACAAGCTCAGCTCTCTAACAAGCCCCGTCTTTGTGCAGTGACTGTCGGGGTCAGAAGCACAGGCTGGCCAGCCTTCCTGTTTTCTGAAAACTGACTGACAGTAAAAAATGGAAAACATACTGAATGTTATGAGAGGAGACATCCATCAAAACAGAATAATATGAAGCATACTGGGGAATATTTCAATATTTATTATTTGACCTTTTGCTCGTTGCAATGCAGCATGTGTGATTGTGTCTATATCTCTTCATTTAGCCATGGTTTGAATGCATTCTCTCTGTGCGCAGAGTTTATGCTTTATCTCATTCTATTTCCCATTTATTCTGTATGTGTGTTGTCTTCATTCATTCATTTCATGGCTCCCTTTCAATATTTTGTTTGTGATTATTTGCACTTGGTTCTCTCTTTTTCCTTCTACCATGTGATGGTGTTTATGCCTAGATGCAGCCAGGAGGAAAAGATTTAGAGGTTGCGTCAGTGTGTGTCCATTGACCATTAGCCTGTACTTCGGTCACCTGACTGTGTTAATGGGCTTTGCTCTGCCGCTGCACTCTGCCGCAGCAGATCTTTTTGTGCCTTAACCCTGATGTGTTTCCAGTCTACAATCAACCTCCATCTGAATTCTTGCTTCAGATAGTCGCTGCTTGCTGTTGATTCAAGCTCATTTGCTGAATGAATGCAGTGTCTGTAAGTTAGCTCCCAGTCTTTGTGTGTCATTACGCAACTGTGGCCTGTGGCACGCTGGCCCCCGACAAATACAGTTGGAGCGAGTGCCAACAAACAGCAGAGAGAGAGGGGGTGAGACAGACACGGATGCCTCAGTGCATCAAACCCTTGTACTTCCTGCTACATGATTGTCTTTCTGTTAAAATGTTTGCTGCAGTCATATCAGATACATCAGAGGTGGCCTGCTCAGTGCAAACACGCAGTACTCTCAGTTTCTTGTTTAAGTCACATTTCTTTCCAGCAGAGTTTAAAGTACTTGTCAGCCTCACCCAGCTGTATGTCCATATGTGCATGCTGCCGTGTTTGCATATGTGTGATGATAGCTGAAGAAAGACTCTTATGTAAGACTGTGTAGTTATTAGCAACTGGTCAGGTGATGTTTGTGTGTTATGCCTTTGTGTGTTCAGCTTAGCTTGCATGTGCGCTAATATCCAAGTGACAACCTGCACAGCTGAGGGTTGAAGCTAACGCACACTGGCTTTACATGCAGTCCCTTTAAAAACACAGTGCCAAATGAATTTGGTGATACGCTGTCTCTACAACTAACGTCACCAACAGGTGAATCTTGTTCAGTATTTCAGTTTATAGTAAGGGTTTCTCAGTACTGTAGATGGAAAACTTTTGACTTAGTTTACAACATGAGCTTTCTTCAGCATCATCCTCAGAGCCAACCTTTAACATAAAGTCATTAATTTGTCTGGCAGTTTTATTTATCATAAGTTCTGTGTCTTTGGTTTGTGCTCGTGACAAGTAGACAGTTGTTTTGTTTCAGTGTACCTTTTTTTAAATTGTATTTGTCCAAATTATCCATCTGTTTTGCATCACAACAATGTTGCGTTTCACTGCATCATTGCTGTTGTGAGACATCTCTTTCTGTCTGTCATGATTGTAAGATGTAATATTAAGTGGCAGGGTGGCTAATTAGGCTGATTTGAAATAGCTCTAGCTCTTTGGTTAAGTGTTTGGGATGGTCATAAAAGTCATAAAACAGCTCAGCTGAAATCACCCGCTGCATAATGAAGTTACCATCAGAGTGCAGGATTTTAATTATGAAAAAATCCCAGTCAAGTTCACGTCACCAGAACTGTGTTTTTACAACCAGTTTAGCATTTAACTCAGCCATGCAAAACATATCCATGAAGTGCGCATTTGCATCTACAGATTCTTGCAAAGAAATCCTTAAAGTTCAGTTTAAAATATACAGTAAGTCTACTATAAAGTTTTAATGTCAATAAAAATGGGAAAATAGTGAAATCGCAGTGTTTTTATATCCAAAACGAGATCTCACATAGCTTTATGTTACACTTCTGTATGTATGCCTGTTGTGAATGGATCAGAGTGTGCCAGCTCCAGTCAGTTTCACAGGTCTAGCAGCTCTTTTAATGCTCCTCACATGAAACTCATTAGGGTGTCGGCACACAAGGGAGGGCCTGGCTCCCAGTGGAGCACCGACTGCATGGATCAGGGTCCTTTTACAGTTAAAGAGAGAGGAGCGATCTCTAATTCGATCAGGTTGATTAGTTGGAAACTATGCAGGTATCCAAGCGTTATGTTGCTCACAAGGCCACCCAGCGTCCAACGTCTGTACCACCTGCTTTGCTGGCACATCAGTTTGCTTGTCTGCTCACCAAAACTATACTTTTTCTTTGTTTGTAGTCAACAGAAGCTTAACAGAATCTCTATTCAAACATTTCTCACTCCAGTAGCTTTCAGTGATAAAAGATTCATTTCTCCATTGTAGTTTTCTGCTTTAGTGCCAACATTTTCAGTTGGCCTGCAGTGAACTATGAGCATTTGTGTGTGGGTGGATGGATGGGAGTCCCTTACAACAAAGACTAATCAAAGCAGGCTGGAAAATACAGTGAGCGGCCTGATTTTAATGCTTGCTTGTTGTGAGGTGGGTGGGGTTGGAAGCTCTGCGGTCTGGTCTGTGCTTCTGAATTTTCCTTGCCAGGTAATACTGGTGATTCACACTTTTAGGGGAAAAAGGAAGCATCACTTCTGATGATAACTAATGAGTGTGAAAGGAGCAACTGCCGCTACTGTTTCTTGGCCGTCAGGCTTAAATGAATCCTACAGTGGAACAGTTGAAATGATTCACCAGTTTGCCTGAGGTATAACAGAAAAGCTAAAGTTTTGTGCATTTGATTTTCATAATAAATTTCCAACAGTCTTTTAAATCCAGGAAAGGCATCAAAGTGTAAAGCAGGAACAGAATTGATTTAGGATGAAGTGTTGATCAGGATTTGCTGTTGCACATTGTTGAAGTCAAACTCTGAACCTGAAGCATCTCGCCTTGTTATCAATTTCGTAAGCAGACGACAACCAACACAAAAGTCACATTGTTTATTTCATAAAAATGTGTAAATGTTTCATGATGTTACTGGTGGAGCTGCCCGCCTCCACCATAACTTGGCTGATCATTCATGTTTAACAGAGTGATTATGTGCTTTCTTCCATTGAGAAGCTTCAGTTCCTGTTTCCTTGTGCAGCAGGGAACCTCGTTTTTGCAGTCATGGTCCTGAACTGACAGGCTTTTACATGTTACTTGAGACACATGATGTTGTTTTTGTGAGTTAAGGGTGTTTTCATATAGGCTTTCATATTGTCAGGAAAGTTGGTCAAAGATATCTTGTTTGGAGGGATCGGGGTCATGACTTTCAAACTTCTCAACGCTGCATATTTTTACATCACAGAAACGTGTTGGGCTCAGGCCAGAGAGAGTGTAACCGCTAAGCTGTCTGAAGTGGTCTTTGCCTGTGATGGTGCATGCGGACTACAGTAGATTATGTGTTTGGATTTAGGCTGCATTGTTGTCTCCCACCAGGGAACATGAAGTGGCGTTCCAAAGACAAGAGAACGGTCTTTCCTCTTTCTCATCCCTGCATCTCATTTCCTTTTGTTTCATCGCCATCTTTTTTTTACAGCCTTCATCCCTCCTGTATCTCTAAGTGTTGTTGATGGGGCCTGGTGGAGTTGAGTGGTACCATGGGAATGGGGAAAGGCATCAGAAATGCTCTTAGTGCTTCTTTAAGTTTTGTCTGATAAGCCTCAGCTCTTTGTTGGCCGGAGCTTGAGTGCCCAACGGAAAGCTGTGGCATTTTAAAACCTGCCTTTTCTATCTATATCTCTCTTTGGCTCTGTCTAAGAAACACAAATGCTTTTAAAGTTTCTTGTCTGGATGGGCCCTAACTCAAAATTTAGCTTCGCTTCCTGTTGCTGCTCCATTTTTGTTGTTAATTTTCTGTCTCTCATGTTCTACTTTTTCTCATTTCTATTTTCTTTTGTGTCTCATCTGTTATTTTCTAGATCCCCCTTTTCTTTTTTCTCTGATGCTAAACATCTAAAATGCTAAAGCCTAACCTGAAATGTCTCTCGAAAAAAGCAACCGCAACGGGCTGATGATTTTTTTAAAATCATACATTCAAGAAAACATGCTTTTCAAGTCTTACTCGCTAAAAAAGTGTTTCGATAGTAAAACATTTAGCAAAAAATGAATTAAACATGAAGTAGGGGAAGGATGAGAAGCTGCATTCTCAGCTGTCAATCCACCACCTACAGGAAATACTCTCTCACTCCCTACAATCGTCAGCAAAGTTCATACGCTTCTCATACGCTCCCTCTCATAATGCGCTCTCTATGAAGCCCAGACGTTAGCTCTGATATTGAGGATTACATTAGCCGTGCATACGTACATAGTTGTCTATGGACTCTCCCACGTTGTTTGTGAATGCCTGGCCCACACAGGCACTCCTTTGACTGGAGCTTGTCAGCATAAAGGCCAAACCGAGTCAGATGTCAAAGGCCACACACACACACTCACGCACACACGCACACACACACAACCACACAGTCAACGCAAGCAGATTCCCTTTGCTGCATTCCCAGGTGGATTTAATGATTGGGGATTCTTGTTGGCTTCGTCCTCATTCTGTATCTCCGGTGCGGGTTGAGTTTTTCTCCACCCGGTATGATGGCTGTGAACGGCTTAAACACAACACACTCAAAGGTCGAAGACATGGAGGGCTGACGTTGTGGGCGGGTTGGTGGAATTCTCCTTCATCCTTCATTCATTCCTCCTTCCCGCCTTGTTCTCACTCCCTTGTTCATAAGAAACTTTTGAAAAGTGCTGCGTCATGACAAAGAAACACAGCTTTTGCAAAGGTTGTTTCTGGTGACTTCAAGAGTTTCGAGCGTGTGTGAGTGTGTCTAGCACTCAGTGTGTGTTACCCATTGAAGTGCACAGCTAAAGTGTAGATCATCAACTCATTGGGATTCACTCCTGCTTTCTGCTCTCATATCCTTTCCCTCCAGCCGTCGGTTGCCTGAAAATCCCATCTGATATAACGCAAGTTGAAACCAATTATAATGCATAGAGAACAGTTTTAAGCATTTAGACACAGAGAGCAAACTTAAGCTGAAGAGTTTTACCTTTTTCCACCCTCCTGTTACTCTTTAATTTTGCGTTAAATTAAAGCCTTTTTTTAGTATTTTAATCAAACCTGGACAATCCCAGGGGCTTTATGAATAAAAAAACACATTTTTTTGTGAGTGAGTTCAAGACCTGTTTCCTGTCTGAGACGTCGTACTGTTCAGTGCTGCTGACCACGGCACGTCATTTCAATCAGTATTGATTTTATTATTCACCAATTCAAGGTGAAGTAAAGGAGAAGGAGGAGAGACAGAAAGAGAGCACTGAATGCTAATGATCTTTGAACGTGGTTGAATATTTTACGTTTGGATGAAATGACCCAAGAAATAAGTGAGTTTGAAAGAAAAAGAAAATAAGGAAAATGAAAACAGATCCTATAAGCGCAGGGAAAAGGCACAGAAACTAGAGACAAGGAGAAAGAGGGTGTAATTGATCCGTCTCGTCCAGGACAAACCCGACCAGACAGACAGAAGGTGATGGACGTGGCACGTTAAAGACAAGGTC
>JAQNCA010000019.1:5379305-5401611 GCA_029783725.1 Acanthurus tractus | reverse complement strand
ACTGTGAGTTCCTGATGGTGTTGCAACGAAACAGGAGATGAAATCCAACTGCAGACTGTGTGTTAGTCAGCCGGCAGTTAGGAGGAAACACATGGAGGATGTTGCCACTGTAAAAGTTGCATTCCAGGAAAAGACTTCGGCTAATGCAATTAGCTACCTCACGGTACAGTATGGCTGTATCAGCACAGCCATAACCTGTCTGCTGCCCCCCCCCTCCCCCCTTCTCTGATCCTTATCTTGTTTATGACCACTGCAAGAAGCTGGAAGCTTGTGGCTGATGACTGACCCCGTGAGCTGACCCAGTTTTAGTGTTTAACAACACACAGTCTCTCACACACACATTAATTACTTGCAGAGCAGGTCCTGCAGGTGTGTCTGATTAGCAGGAAGGAGTGAGAGGGTGGATTCTACCTGAGGATATGTGTCCCCCATAACGGCCTAAAGGCAAATGTACAGGAAGCATGAGCGTGTTTCGTATTCTAGTGAATGTTATCTGCTAATGCTGAATCTTCTCTTTGTCATTGTGTGTCTGTATCTATTTTGACGATTAAAAAAAGGCTTATACTGTTTTAAAAAATATGAAACCTTGTTGAAAAATGTTAAAAATATATTTTGCAATGCAACTATATACAGTCAAACTTCTTCCCTATTTTGCTAATAAATTTAGTGGACTAAGTGGACTTTTCTATCTATCTGTTTTTAATGTAATTAAAACGGTTAACTGTAATGCTCAGCATTATCCTGGAACAGAAAACACAATGTTGTGATGCTTTGGGACACTGAAATGTTTTAACCAGGGCACTTCTTGTGAATTTTGTGAAATCAAAAACCAGTGAGGCTCAATGGATTCCTTTGTGTTTCCTTGTGTGTGTTTGAGTGTGTGAAGCGGAACCTTTGGCACTCCTGTACAACCATAAAGTTTCTCAGAAGAGACAATTGTATGAGGGAGAAACACAAAAGAGCAGCCAAACTCGTTTACTTCTATAAACCCGAGACGATCAGTTAACTGGAAGTCCACTGTATTTTTTTCACTGAATTTGCTGGCATTGGTAATTCTGTTGAGAAAAGAGAATTTCGTAATCTGTGCCATCTTTGGTGGCGAAGGACTCTTTGCTCTGATTTCTTTGCTTCTTGACTTTACTTTCCCTGTCAGTCAGACAAGTTTTTTGATGGTTTTGGTTCAGTATTTTTAGTTTTGGTGCACTTTCACAGGAAGATGAATTAACCTCAGAAACTTCAACTTCTACTTTGTGGCCTGTTTCTGTGCCCACCTGTACCTCAGATTTAGTTCCACTTCCTCTTGCACTCATGCACAACTTTCCTTTACGACATGAACAGCAGAGCAGAGTTCATAAAGGAGGAGAAACAAACACTCATTTACATACACACAGATTTTGCATACACACACGTAAGAGCTTTTCCTGCAAAAATCCCAACACCGTGTGTGTGTGTGGGTTTGTGTGTTCGTGTGTGTCTCTATTGTATTCGGGATGGGGTCAGGAAGGAAAGCCCCACCTTCCTATTTCCCCTTGTCGCCCAGAGTGACGATGACATCACAGAGAAGCCTGGAGATGCAGGGCATCGTGGGAAATGACCTTTGGACCTCAGCACACGAAGATGCATGCAGGGGCGCATACAAACACGTTGACAAACAATGTCAGCATGCAAGAGTGTGACCTGAGAGACTTAGAAAAAGAGAAGAAGAAACCAGGTTAGGGGGCTGGACTCAGGGGGGAGAGGGAGTCCCATCCTCCAAACACTGAAATATTCTACCCATGTCAGCAATTTGTCACTGTGTTTGTGTGTGTGTGTGTGTGTGTAAGGGAGACAGAGAGAGAGAGAAGGGGTGAGGGGATAGATAAATGGATTGAGGCAACCCCTCTGACATGATTAACGGCTAGACACACTGTGCTCAAGTGTTTATTCCTATGTGTGTGTGTGTGTGCGGGTGTGTGTGCGTGTGTTAATGCTAACCGCAATCTGTACGTGTCAGGATTCTATTAACATTAATCGATTCCCATGGAAATAAACTCTGTGCACAGTAAGCAACATCTACTGTAAGTCAGATTCTCAGTGTTTTTTGCATCTACATGATAAATATGCACTGAGCAGGAATGTGCATGAAAAATAAGCTGCATTGTCTCTAACATTTGCAGCCTCTATCAATCATAGTTGTTAGGCCTTCAGCCCAAATCCCAAAAAGCATTACCATAGCATTACAAAGCCTGCTTTATGGTCCACATTTTGGATTTATAACCTTTCTGTTGACATTAGTGACCGTAAAGTGTCATTATCACAGTAAAAGGGGATGTTTTATAACATTCTACACACAAATATGTCTCTGTTTTACTTAAATAGTATAAGTAGTTGCATGTTGAAACTACTTCTGCAGTGATTTCAAAAGCACGAAGTACAAGAACTGTCAAATACTAAAGTTGGTACTTATTTTTTTGTTGTCTTAGTATTTTTATTTATTCATTGATCAGAAATTTCCTCTTACATATTATTTTCCTCTTTTTAGACTACATTTTATTGGCAAACATCTTGTAGGATTACTCATCTTTAACATATGAATGCATTTTAGAAGTTAAGTGTCAAAAAAATCTCAAATAGTATGCAGCAATAATTTGTGTTGCTCAAATGAATTTATGTAAGCTGATAACACCATCAATTCTTAAGTGCCCTGAATGCAAATAGAAGTCAGTCTCATTTTTCTGCTTCCTTTGTTCCCTGGATAATTTTCTTCATATTTACATGCTGTCTTCATAAATTCAGGACATTTTTCACAGCACAAAATTCATCAGTACGACTGCATATCTTTGAGAGTTCTCTTTAAACCTATAGACTTCTAATGCAAAACATCTGCAGGAAGTTCTCAGTTTTATTGATGGTAGCTTAGCATCTGGAAAAAGACTGGAATTAATTAGCCAACTGACTATGAAACTAGTATTTCATGTTTTGAAATAGACAGCAGCGGAAGCTAAGGAAGTAGGGGGCAAAACTTTTTAATATACATAATTATGAAATGACTTGTATGATCCAAGAGCCAAGTGCGCTCGTACGCAGAGGAAGATATGAGCATATACAGTAGCTATCAGGCTGTATACACGGTCAGAGTGTGGGGGAGGGCAATAGCTTATAATGCAGTCTTCAGGGATACGGCATAATTGCTTCAGGGGCAAAACCCACCATCCATCTACCACATCTCTGTGTGTGAGTGGAGTATATGTGCAGCTGTATCTTCCTCAACTCCTCTCAACAACTGATATTTGCTAAATGTCAAACCTACACTATCTTAGCCCTGCAGGCAAAAGGGATTTATTTAGTCTAATGTATGTGCTTGTGTGCGTTTGCATGTGTGTGTGCGTGTGCATGTGTGTGTGTGTCTGTCATAACAGAGAAGGTGAAAGCAGGCTCGTATTAAAGGTCGTTAGAGACAAACAGCTAAGTGTTGGTGGCATTTTCCAGCTCTGACTGTCAGACTCTTGTCATGAACTCACAAACATTTATTCAAGACTGGAAACAGCACACACACACACACACACACACACACAGAGCATGTGCGGAGCATATAAGCAGTAACATGAAGAACACCTCACTATCTTCACCCCACATGTCGTAGAGGAGAATATTGATTTTGGGTCTCGCTTAATCATATGAAGGGGAGAGACGGAGTGACTGATAATGTAATATATTGATGCTCGGTATCACTGAGCCTCATGTTGAGTGATACCTTTGCATTTTCAGCACGCATGACTGAGAGTTTCAGTTCATTGTTGGTCTGAAATACACACATGACAGGCGGCCGCAGCCTTTGGTTTCAGTGAGACAAGAAGAAGCTCGATCCAGAGGATTTTTGGAAGTTTTTGCCATAAAAACTGACTAAGATCATGCATTTAAAAAATTGCTTTCCAATTAGTTTCCTGTCAATTCACTAATTGAAGAATTGATTAATGTTTCTGTTTTGCAAGCAGTTACAAATTGTAAATGAAATCTCTGTAACACAGAAATGGAAGCTTATCCCAAGACAGCCAGATCCACAGATGCAGGAAATACAGAAATACATACTTAATGTCACACGCATGCAAACAAACACATTCTTTTATTTTCAAATTCAGTATTTTGTATCTTTAAGGACATTAACGATATTTTTCTAATAGGTACTGTATCAATGTCTTTAAAGTTAAAAGGCTCAAACATAGATTTAGAAATCAGGGTCAAAAACAGTAAAAGCAGCAGAGGCTGAAAAATCCTGACTTTCAATCAGAATCACCTGCTACAAAAACCTCATTCACACAAACCACAAGCAAACACGCCCTTCCTGCTTGTAAATGCCAACATCTTACAAACACTTCATTTGCAGATTGTGATACGGTTTTATACGGTTATTCAGTTCTATAGCTTGAATTTGAGCAGAGAAACTCACATTTTTAATGCTATCTGGGATTGCAGGGAAAAAAAATCTATCCTAGAAGCTTGAAGTACACAAACACCAATCAGCGTTAGCCTTACATTTTTTTCTTCTTGCGACATATTGTCCTCTTCTATTTCACAACCTGATGGCTTTAAGGATCCTGGTTTCTGTTTCGGGCTGCAGGCAATTTCAAGGTGACATCCAATCAAGATGAGTGACAAGTGTTTCAAGCAGGAAACTGGTGAGGGTGCAACTCGACATACACTCTTCTTTGCAGAGCCAAACACTGCACACTGCCGCTCAGACTCTATCTCCGTGTTAGAGGCTGTTTTCCCCTGCAGGGAAATGTAAATCATGAACTTAACCTAATACTTAGAGCGCACAAACATTCCATGCAACTCAATCCTCCATTTGTTTCCTGTTATCTATTAGTGGAAGAGGCCGGTGTGGCAACATTTCCTAAGTATCACTTTTGTTTTCAAGTGAACTAATAAAGAAAACATTGACCCCCCAGAGGCCCCTCGGCCTCTCATCACCTACTGAAGCTCCGACAGGCCTGAGGGTTGCAGCACACTGACTTCTAGCTGGCTGAACTTTTATTTCAACGCTCATCCTTCAGCTTCAGATGCTTCTTTGAACAATGTGCTGTGACTTCTGTGTCACCTTTAGCTCCCCCCTCTGTGAGAAAAATGCTCTGAATGCCTCTAACATTAGAGGTTTGAGTTCAGATAAACACCATGCTTCAAAGTTTAATGTTTCAGTGGGGCTCGATGGTGTGTGCGTGTAGAAACTGTGTGTTTACGCACATGCTTGAGATCTCTCCTGTGTGTGTGTGTGTGTGTGTGACACTGACAGTGCAGTGAATCAGCACTGAAGCTTCAGTCATGTGGAAATAAAACACATCATTTATTTAGCATGTTCTGTCTCTGCCCCTGTGTGTGTGTGTGTTTGGGGTAGAAGCACTTAAAAGCCCTCTCATCATTGTACGTTAAGTGCATTTAATATGGTGGTGTGTGTGTGTGTGTGTGTGTGTTTGTTATGCAAGTATAAGATGCTTTATCACTCATCAATTAATGTCTCACTGCGGTCACGTACGAGCGTTTCCTGCTTCAAACGCAGAGATGTGATTGATTTGTGACAGCACCGTATCTAATGATAGCGATCATTTCGACGTGCGCAAACACAAACACAAACACAAACACAAACACACAGGCCTCCATGTCAGCATTTCCTGATACACACAACACGAATGCATGACATCTCATGATAAGGAGAGCGCTGATGTGCACCCATGCTTGGACTGAACACGCTCATTGATATTCTGATGCAGTTTTTCTTGGGATAGTTTTCAGTCGTGATGAGGTATATTTTGCATTTGTTAAAATAAATTGTAGCTTGCCTTATTGAAATCAAGAAATTCTAATGATTCCTGCTTGGACTGATTGGCTGTTGTTGAGGGTGTGTCTCATATTTGAATCTTGTAAAGTCATTTGTCTTTGTTATAACCTGACTGTGTTCTGATTAACCAATCAATCATTTTTACTCGCAGATTTGTAAGTCTGACACTATGACACCATTCAGTCTCCTTTATCTCCCTCTGTCCCTCGGTCCTATGCTCCATAAATACAACTTCTCTTTTTCAAAACTTACAGATATCAAATTTTTGAGTGACAGAAAAAGTAGCAAATTCACACTTAAAACACTAAAAATTGTTGCTTTTTCTTTCCAAAAAATGACTTTAATGTCTAAAGTGTAGGATTTAGTGGCATTTGATATTCAGGTTGGCCACAAAACTCACTAAAAATGCAAAGTCCCCCTCTGAAGACAGTGGCTGGTTTGTCCTTTCCAGGCTACCGTAGGAACGCTGCAGTCTGCTCTCTCTGTGGACATGAAAATCTCATTCTTAGGTAATGAAAACACAACAACTCTTTGGTGATTATACTCATAATTTAAACATAGATTATATATTTAATTCTGTCTTGTTATGCTAACAGATCCACTTAAATCCTACACACTCGTCCTTTAAATGGTTATCAAGGTATCAAAATAAGTAGTCTAATTTTCTGTTGAGCTACTAAATGTTTTAAGTTTTTAAATGTCTCTCTTCAAAGTGTTTAAACACAAAGTTGTTCATCCCTAAAGATGAATACCAGGCCTGAAGTCTGTCATATTGTCTAGCTGGTGCAGAAGCCTTTGAGCATGGCAGCCTATGAATAAATAAAGCCTGCTGCATGTGATGGACACATTCGAGGACGTTCATCCCTTCTGACTCTGCAATGATCTATTGTCTGTGACACATAATCACACACACGTACATACACACACCCCGGATCTGTTTTAACGAATGTTTTATTTATGCGTGACTGTGTGTGTGTAAGAGGTGTGGCTCGTAGGTCATTCAGCTCAACAACAGACCCAATGTGGACAATGACTTGGGGTCAGAGATTCATTGCTTAGCATACGCCCACACACAAATGCACTCTAGTGTTTAGGAAATGAAAGATTTCCTCTTGGACTTTAGACTATAAAGTCCATCTGTTTGGCTTTTCTTTTTCTCCCTTTGCTCTCCCGGTTGTATTAAATCTCTAAAATGCCTTCCGACTGATGAGTTTTAAAATGTATGTTTTTGCTTTGGCTGGGGGATTACATGAAAAGGTCTGTGTCTAATAACCTTTTGGACTTCTGAAAATCCAAAGAAATTACATTTCAAAGTGCACTGATGTCCAGCCAGGCTGTGTTTATTAATTTCCTGGAAAACTGACATTTAGAAAATGCCATCTTCTAATACAACAACACTTTTTTTCATCAAAGCTATTAACTGTTGAACATTCTCAGTTTGTCACTGAATAATCTGCAGTATATCTATCACCTGTAACATTCATAATGAGGGCGGAAGTTATTGATTATTAATAATTATTTTCCCATTTGAATCCTAATCTCGGATTGGAGTGTGTTAATGTTTGAGTTGCTCAGATACGACTGATTGCTGCACCAGATATGCATGATGCTGCGTCTGCTCTTTCAATTTTTTTTTTTTTTATCTTGAGAGTTGCCTGCAGGACAGATAAAACTATCAGCTCTGCAGACGCACAGAAGACCACAGCAACCATTTCACAAGAACAGAGCACTTAACCCATCGACCTTTACTGCTATATATCACCTAAGACACACACACACTGAACCACAGCAGCCATCTCTTTAAAAGACAGCTCAGAAAATGGCCCCAGTTGCAGTACAGGGCTGTATTTGTCTGCCTTGCACTTTATATCCCCCCCCCCTCTTTCTCACTCTGTCTCTCTCAGGTTAGTGAGTTCATGTCTTATTGCGAAGAGAAGGAGGATGTAAGCAAGAAAATCCATTAAGTCTATATTGGTTTCAAACAGGTTTTCATCTTGATCAATTTGGATACACTGAATCTTAGGAAAGCTGAGGTTATTTTTTCAAAAGTGTTCATTTATTTTGGAAAGCAGCCCTGAATAATTTAGTTGTGATCACTTTAAAGATTAAAGCATGATTGCACCGTACTATTTTAGCTAGAGTTATGTAAGATTTTAGGAAGGACAGGAGACGAGCATCACCTGCAAGTCTGTCATTGTTATACATTTTTAAATATGCAGCTTATCCTTCGTGGCTATGGACTGTTGGTACAAGACGCTAAATAAAACAAAGCATGGACGACAAGTTTGGCAGTTATTTTGAGCCCAGACTTTTCAGCAGTTAAGTCTGCAAACTAATTCATCTGCTCCTGCTGTTTGTTCCTCTTAACATCAGCTGAACAGCTGTCTAGTTAGCTTCACTGCTCGGCTCCAAGCTGGAGACTGAATGAACAAAGAAGAATCCAACCTCATGTAACCATCAAAAAACACAAACAGATCCCAGATCAGTGGGGAGAGTCTTTTTTCACTGTTATTCTCAGAGATGCCATTATTAACTCTACAGCACACTTAACTCTACATTTGCTACATTGTTCTCTATTGTATACTGGTACTCTATTGTGGACTATAATTCAAATGCACTAAAACACAAAACCTTTGATTGCTGTTTCTACGTTAAAGCTTTTAAAAGTGACGCAAACTGATCATTGATCTTTCAAAATGTTCATAAACAGTAAATAGACAGGATTAATGTCTAAATGGTGCAGGCATGTTTTATTCAATGGCAGCGTGTTTTCATTTGCACATATTCATTTTAAAAAGAGACATTTTGGCAAAATCATAAGCCATTTTTCAGTTGGAGGTACAGATGGTTTCTGTGTTTGCTCTTCACTACCTGAACTCTCCATACTCTCTCTCCTCATCTCTTCATCTCTTCCATTCCCTGTCTGCTTCTCTCTCCCTCTCCCTCTCTGTACTGCCTTCACTTACCCAGATTCCCCAGAGTGTCCTCCCTCTCTCTCTTTCTCCCCCCTGTGGAGTTCCTGTTGTGTGCTTCGCTGCTATGCTAAATAGCCTCTAAAACTGCACACAGGCGCAGACCAACTTACATGCAGGTGCTCAGGGAGAGGGAGCTAGCGAACTGCTAACAAATGCAATTTGAAGGAGCATCAAAACAAACTGTGATCTGGCTGACCTTGATAAATCAGCCAAGTACAGAAAGGAAGAAGGATAAAAGCCAAAAAAAAGGAGGAAAGAGAGTGAAAGGAAGCTGGTTAAGAATTTCGACGAGGAAACAACCTATTTTTTTCTCTCATCCTCTTGTTTTTTTTAGTCACTCTGTTTTGGAAACTCTCCATGTTTTCATCGTGTTGTTTGGCATCAGAGGTTACTATGCAGCTGTAAGGTCGTCGCCTCTGCCAGCGCACACTAGACAACCACACGCAAACTCAGAAGTGTTATCAGTTGCAGCAGCGCTAAAAGTGTGTGAAAGGATCAGACTGCGTGAAGAGAGGGGTCACAGGTCAAAGAGGGTGTCATGTCTGTGGCAGTGTCTGGTGAGAACTACTTGAGTGGAACCTCCAGTATAAATACACTGACAGCCACACGCCGAGGTGTGTGTTTGTATGATTTTGGCCGCGACATGCACTGGTGAGTTTGGAGCTTGGACTCTATAGTCCAGGAAGAAGCAGTTATTTTGGTAATGTGAGACGCAGAGACAGACACAGAGAGCATTCAGTCGCTTCTGTCTCGGTAACAATGCGTCTATTATTCTTTACACTGAATGAAAAGGCGGAGAAACAGAGTGAAGAAGGAGGGACTGAGAGCACCCCCCCCCACTCAGGATGAGCCATTATGGGACACAGAGGTCCGGTTTAGCCTCCTGGATCTATAAAGAGCATCAACTACTGTAATTGGAGCATGTTGGAAGAGTGAAGAAATGAGAAGAAATAAGAGAAAAATTTACTTTTATTATAAAGTGTAAATAGATTTTTAAGGCTTGTTCAATATTCATTTTATTCAAACTTAACAGTGAGTTGGACACCTCCTCAGATGGCAGCAATAAAGGCTGAAAGCATTTTGGCATAAGCACAGCTCCCCTCACACACACACGCACACACACACACGCGCACACACACACACACATCCCCTCAGGGTAAGTCAGTGGCCAGTGGTTCTGTGTTGGATGCTTTGATCTCTGCTCTCTGTCGGTGGCCAAACTCAGTCCAACACACTGGCTACTCTGTCTTGTTGTCAAGAATAGATCCAGACGGAGACATCATGAACACAAAGGATGTGTGTCATTTGCAACACATTCGTCAGCGTTTAAAGAGAGGTTTGTTGTGATTTTTATTGCCCAGGATTTATGTGAAGTGCCCACACTCTTGTGAAGAGCAAAGGATCATTTCACACATACAAAATCAGAGGAAACACGCTCTCTCTTCTTAATTTACATAATATACATTAAATATAGCTACTTTCTACTGTTGCCAGTTTTACTGGGGCACAGCAAAGCAGTTCATTCCCCATAGGATTGTTTCCATGCATTGTTTGCAAGTTTTACCTCATTAAAATGATAGCATATTGAATAAGAATACCGATTTTTTTTTTGCTACATATGTTTGAGTTACTTTTGCATCATTGAGTTGGAGTTATTGTTGTGCATTTGTCTGGCTTTTGTGCCAGAGACCAAAGTCCTGCAACAAAATGTTGCTTTTTAATTCACTGCAACAACCCACTTTCTTTAATCTTACTCATAACACTTCTCCATAAAAATTTCCCTGACCATGATGTAGTTATTGTGAGTGGGTATTGTAAGAAGCCAGAAAGTACAAAACTCAGTCATCAAACTTATTTAGAGTTTGTTAACATTGCTGTATGGTAGATTTGCTCAGTTTGAACGGATGGAAACAATCTACTGTGGTCTCTTGGACATGATTGTATGAGTCTGTGGTTGTCTCGGTGGGCTCTCCAACTCGCTCTGTGGATGGAAGATATTTTTTGCTAGATGGGAGGTAGACCTCTGTGGTTTCTGCTAATGTCAGTGTGACGTGTGCAGAACAGGTTTGTTCCCCTGCATTTATTTGTCATTTAAATCGTTCCGTCTGGTCTCTGCTCTCCTCTCCCTGTATGTTAAAGTGCTACATTAACCTGTCGCACACTTATTTATCACTAGCTTGTGCAATTAGTTTAGTAGTGTTGAAACAACTTGTCCTGTTTGCTCTTGACACAGTCACACCCCACTCCCCCTTATGTCCACTTCTTTGCTTTTGTGTAAGACACAGTCAAATCACTATTAATGACGTGACCTTTAACCTCTGATTCACAACTCTGGGGACAGACGGTGATATCAGGAGAAGACAGATATGAAGGGGTGTGGGTGGATGATGCATAGAGGTGAACGTTTGAAGACGGGACATAAAAGGTGATAATCATCAAAAGTTATGTTGCAAGAGGCCATAAAGCTTTTATACTAATGCAATGCCAATGAGATCAGTCTCCTTCCCTCTCCTCTGCTCTCCACCATCCGGGCCAGCATGTTGCTAATTGACGTGTCCATTATTGATTAGCTCAGGCTCCCTTCCCTATTAGCTTCTCTTACTATCTGGTCCACAAATGGACAAGCTGCTAGCTTAAAGCAAAAAAACTGTTCTCTGATTATCCTTTCACTATCTTTCAATATATCTGCTTTGCTTTTGATGTTTTTCCTTACACATGATCTTTGTTTATGTGAAATTTAAGAAAGCATGCCGGTCTGTCTGAGCCAGAGGTGAAAATGTGAGAATCATGTGTGTGTGTATGGGTGTGTGGGTGATGGAAGGAGAGTACAAACACATTGGAAGCCTTTGTAGTGGACAGCTGTGGATGTGGATCAACACTGCCATTATCCACCGCAGGACAGGAAATTGTCTCAGTTAATTATTAAACCTTTGTGTCCACATTGAGGGCCAGTCATGGGATTTTTTTTATCTGACACACACACACACACACACACACACTCTTACTAACCTTCTTTATCATCATTTGACTAACATTGCTGGTCAAAACTCATCTGTGTCATCAAAATGTCACTGCCTTGTCATCTATTGTGTTTGTTGAACTTTACAAGTGTGATTGGTGTGCTGATGTTGTAGGTTGGTTGTTTCTTGTAAAAATGTTTACACAAAGCCTTTGGTTTTCCTGTGCTAGAACAGCAAAACCAACATTGTCATCTATCATGAGAAGTAGATTAATGATAGTTTGTGGTTCAGAGTTTCAGCTAGACTCAGAATGATGACAACTGCTACAAAAAAAACTGGATATGTTGTTAGATTTGTAAGTATTCTAGCATTAAAACTGAATGCATTAATAAGGACAAAATCTAAGCTCTCTGCAGCCTCAATCTGATGTTTGAAAAGTAGCTTCAAAAGTTATGTTCGACTTTTGCCGGTTAGATACTAAAACATGTGCAAAAGTATTAGAAGTAAACTGAACTGTGTGTGCATGTGGGTTTAGGTCCTGTTGATCCTCCAGCTGAATGCAAACTCTGACCTTTGGCTTGTGACCCCAGAGACCATCAGTGACATGCATGTGACGCTGACCAGCTGTTGCATCAGCTCTCACATATGGCCTTTATATTTGTGTGTGTGTGTGTGTGTCACCGCATGCAGATGTTAGCGAGAACTGTGTGGTTTCTGCTGTTTAATGAGAAATGTGTGGGGTCTGTGTGTGTGGGTGTGTGTGTGTGTGCGGAGGATAAAGCAGTAAGGTTGAAAGGCCAGAGAAGAAGTGAGAGCTGGTCGTATAGATTTTTCCAGTCGCACAGTAATATGGTGCACTGTATACACACATGCATGCATGCACGCTCACATGTGGTTGGAACAAAACAGTCCTTATCAATATGTGTTTGCGTGTGAGTATATATGTTTGTGTCGTTATGTGCCACACTGTGCGCTGTCCTAGATCTAAAAGTGGGCACAAACTGAAACCTACAATTTAGTGGTGCAACCTGCCAAACACACCAGGTTTGTGCGCTTAAAGGTCCCTGTGGTGTCGGCACAAATAGGTTAATCTCATGCCATTTGGTTTTGCCCAGATATATCTCTCTCATGCTGTTTCTACCCATTTCACTTGTTTTCTCCCACTTTTTTTGTTCAGTCCCCCGTTGTTTAAACCGTACAGACGGGGGAACATCTTCAGAGAAACATATTACACAAGTGAGTCCATAACACAAGCTGTGTGGTCATTCAGTCAGAGAGGATTCAAGCCTTTCTCCTGCTGTAAGTTCTCCAGAGAATTGATTTTGATGCAGCTTTTTACAACAAGGAGTGCCGAACATACTTCTGCACATCTTTTCAAGCTTTTAGCACTTTCAACACTCCCCATGTGATTGATCCCTGTGGATATGTTATCCCTGCACAGGGAGGTTAAAAGTCAGCTACAAAATAGCAGCCCTCAAGCTGATAGTGAAACAAGTGTCTTGCACTTCAGCACAGTTGAGGTTGCTGACAAAGGGGTGTTTAAACTCAACCAGCTGAGTTACACTCTTATTCGCCTTGAGAATAAACTGTCATCAGCAGGAAACACACAGAAAACATGCAGCAAGTTTCTATAAGCTACCGGTTTGTCTGTTTGTACACACTTGAAGGACTGCAACCTTTGTGTGTCCAACCTTGGGTTTGTACAAGGACAAACAAATTACATTGATACCGACCTGTTTTGAAAAAGATTTGTGGAGAAACTGTTGTACTTTCTTCTGGCACAATAGTGTTACAGTCGCTCAAGCGCTCAAGCTAAATCTATCAAAAGTAATACAATTGTAAGTGCCATCTTTTCTACTCTCTTCCAGCTGAAAGTTTTATTTCTAGACTTAAATGACAATCACTTTTAGTTTTCAGTCCCAGCTTGGTCAAATTTGGCAAGAAAATACTTGGTTAGGTTCAGAAAACAAACACATATGGGGGGAAAATTGCATCTGTCTGAAATGAAAACACATAAAGTGTTTAGACAGTAACAGTAATGTCCTCCAAAATGTGGATGAGAATGGCAAAATATAAGGAAATCGAAATACTGAAGTCCAGTGCCTTAAAATTTAACTTGAGTGCAAAGGCAAAAGGGGAAAGAACAGCTGTCCTCATGTTGCTGATGTTATGACTGCTGTGGCTCCGTTTGGCTGTAAAAAGACACAGATTGTCTCACTGTTTAGTCTGAATCCACCGTCCAGAAGCTAAACACAGCCAGACAGGTGAGCGTTGTGTATGTGTCCCTTTGTGTGAAAGACATTATTATAGACCAACAAAGATTTCCAGCCAAACCCCTCTGGTTGTTTTGTCATGTTAGAAACACACAGAGCCATTTTAGTGAGTTTCAATATGTCAGTGTTTACTTTCAACGTTAAGACTCCAGCCTTTCAGAGGCTAACACTGTTCATATAGTGAACATATACTGTTATAATATATATGCATCAATCTGTCCGGCCTCTTTCTATTCTCTCTTCTCTCATACAAGCGAGATTATTTCTTTACATTAAAAGATTTATGATGACAAAGGACAATATCCATAGATATTTATATTATGCAATGGGATGGCTTTGTTATAACGAGAGGTACAGTCCGTTCTTACTTACAGTAAGTTAAAAATAACACGATTGTGTTGATTCAATGACTCATTCAGACAGACAATCTCTCTCACATTCACACTGGGCTTTATGTACACACATGAAGTGTGTGAGGGCTGGTGAATGCTGCAGGCACCAGCTTCTAAATCAACACGCACACACACATACACACAAAAACACATCGCTCCCACACTCACACATGCACATGCTAATCCTGCAGGGCATGGGCGAATTTAGGGCAAGCCTGATTAGTAGTGCTACTGCTTATCACTCAGAGCCAGAGAGAAAGAGAGAGAGGGAGAGAGAGAGAGAGAGAGAGAGAGAGAGAGTGGGAGAGAGAGAGAGAGAGAGAGAGGGTGGGTGGGAAATTGGGGAAGTGGAGGAGGTTTTGAGGTGGGAGGTTGGAAATTGGGAGAGGGAGTTGCCAGAATTGAAGGTAGAGCAATGTGAAGTCACACAAAGGAACTTGTATTTTTTCTTTAAAGGATCATTATTATTACTGTTTTATTCATCTAAGGTCATCTGCATATAAACTGACACCCAGGAGGAAACAGAGAAGGACTGGGATGAAGAGGTGTAGTGGAGCATTAAGTGATGAAGTGAGCAACCAGCCAGTGCAACCTTGGACCTCCTCCTCCTCCTCCCCAAAGATTCGCTCCCCCTCATCTTTTCATCTTTTTTTCTGCCGCTTCCTTTGTCCTTGTATCATTAACTTTCTAATATCTTATTTCTCTCCTCCTACATCTCTTCTTTTCTTCCTCTCTCAACATGTTTTCTTTATAGTTGGTAATCATCAACATCCCTTGAGACTTTTTTTCTGTGTGTGTGTGTGTGTGTTGCTGCTCCCAGTGAAGCACAGCCTCAAAGGGGAGGCCTGAGTGTTTGTGCGTGTCAGTTTCATTTGGAAGTTTTGATGTCTTTACTCTAAAATACTTCATAATACTAATACTTTAAAACAATTCATATAATTATTGGATGAGTTGTAAGTCATTTTGTGTTTGTGTAATTATTCTCCTTCACTTTGCTTTGTTTTTTGCTCTTTTCTCCGTTTCACAGCCAAAATCCCACCAATGGAACAAAATCCTTAAAAGTTATAAACATTTAAAACAGCAGGAAGGACTGTTTTTATTGACACGTTAGCATTTGTACCTGCAGACTCCAGACAGGAAGTGACCCATTTAGTTATTTATTGATAAACAACATGAAAGATAAGCAGCTTCCAATGAGATGTTTTACAACTGCAACTCAAGTCAAAACATGTTTTTAACTGAAAGCTTCTTATAGATGCAAACACTTAGAAAGCGTTACCCTAAGTTTATCTTATCGTATCACAGCTTTTGTTGCCATGACAGTTAGTTTTACCATTAAATTAAACCTTTTCACCGGTATGTCAGCGTCTCCACACGTCTTAAAATGTTTGCAGTTGAGCTGCTAAAACCATAAAACCACTGTCAGTGTTGTTACCCACAGCTCGTGAACTTTAATGCTCCTCACACGATGCTTTTTCACGTTATTGGTCTTTTTTTCCAGAAAGAAATAAGCTTGTCACACACACAGACACTCCACTCTAATAGCACAAACTGCTTTTTCATCGAGACGCTCATTTCATGACTGAAATTGGTTTTATATTTTATTAAGGTGGCCGTAAAAGGTTTTTTACAAACTATTACATTTGACTTGATGGAATTTGCAGACACACTGGCACACTGGCAATCCTTTACTGTGGCTCGGATAAATGGGACTTGAAGAAAAATAAGCTGTTGGACGACCTTGTTACAATACTATGTAATGTGTAAGTGTATTCGCCATGACCTTGCTGTTCTTCATGGTGGGTTTGTTTTGTGTGCTGGGAAAGAAAGTAGTTGGTTATATTAAACTAAAGTATATACTTAATAATTTAGCTGTGGCATTGGTGCATCACATCTCTCATGTCATGGTCCTATAAGCAAAAAGAGATTTGTGTATAATCTTAAATGAGATATTTGCTGCTGCAAATTCTGTCTGCGGAACGTCTCTTTGAATATTAAACTCTGTAGCATGATTGCGACCAAAAGAACCAAAGCATAGCTGCTGCACACTTCAGTGCAATTATCTCTTTAAAAATGGCACACAGATGTTATGTTTCAGCCTTTGTGGCATTCAGTTTCATTGCTATGTGGAGACTGATGCTAGAAGGAGCTAAATGATTACCAGTCCTCCTGTAGCTCAACAGAGCTCCCAGCTTTGATGCCTTTGTGAGGCCTGTTCAATCACTGAAAAAAGCCTGAAATTAACTGTGACCATTACAAGAGGAGTGTTGTCTATGTCTTTTCACTTACTCTCTCTTTATTTCTTTATCTCTGTGGCGCACATGCACACACATGATAGATGAGATGTGATGTTTTGTCTAACCAAGGCTGCAATAAAGAACAGGAAGCCCAAGCTAGGATATGTCGTCCAAACACCAGATGCAGAGCAAGATATTTATCGTTATTTTTATATAATCAATTCACACTCTGGAGCAGCCTTTGCTTGAACAATCTGCCTCCCTTTCTCTTGAACCTCAACACGCTCTAGAAACTGCTCTTTTGACAGGATATGCCTGAATAGCTTACATTTGTCATCAATCAAAGCAAAGACAATGAGCCACTTAAGCACAATAAGAATGGGTTAACCAAAAGCTGCACTCAGACAGTCAGACATTCTGAGGAACCACTTTTATTGTCTGAGTACAAGAACAGACCTTGTATTTGTCTTGTTTCAGTCATATTTAAATGAAGCTGCTGTTAAATGTCACTATGTCTGTGCAGCAGACATTCAGTGGTCGTCAGTTGTCTAAGACTAATAATACTGGGCCTTTATTCTAAAGGAGAATGTTTATGATGTAGTTTCTGTTGTAATGATGCATTTTTCGTGCCCATGATGACAGACTTCTTTTAGAGCATTGTGTTGTGTTGCATCCTCAAAAGATATTGCTGCATTTGCTTAAGATGCAGTTAAACCCATGAACAGCCAGTGGCAGTATATCAGGATGTAAAGCAAGGTCAGCTGCAGAGCTTCAATAAATAGCAACAATAAAGACGAGAAGTTTGGAGGCTGATCTTTAGTGCTATTGAAGATTTTTCTGCCATGACTGTAACATTAACACTATAAAACCTTGTTGAGTCTTTTTGAATTTTCCTGTATTTGTGGAAATTCTCCAGAAAAATATTGAGGTGCTGGCCAGAGGTTATTTAGGTCTAACTAGGTATATTTTTTACTCTATGTAAATATAAAATACACACTGAGGTGAACCAACACTGGTGCACACATCACAGCTGCCTGTCCAGGAATGTGAGCTTCACAAAAAGCAGAGCTTCTGTCATTTAAATGAAAGAAAAGAGAAGCAAATGTTCAGCCTGGTTTTGTGTTGCAAAGGTTTTTATAAAATGTCATGCATAAATAGACAGAAGATGGGAGACTGTACAGCGCTGAGAATAATTGCACAGGGGAAGAATATATGCTTGTTCGCATGGAATACAAGAATAAATGTAGAAATATCAGTCCTGAATACAACATTTTTTTATATATATTTAATTTTGGATCTATTTTAAAAGTCAAAGCTGAGCTTTTCACCTGCGCATGAATGACAGGAGAGTTTTCTTACTTTGGATGATGCTACTTTCTTGCTATCACTCATCATGGTGCATGCTGGAGCGTTATGGGAGCCTGCTAGTGGGTTTAGTGTCTAATGGGACAATACACCAAAATCTGGCGTATTCTTCTAACCTGTGGATTGCATCTGTGTGACTGCTGCTGAACAATTCAGAGGAAGCTGCAGCTGGAAAATGGCATTGAGCTGAGTGCATGATGGCGCTATAAATGTGTGTTTCTGTGGAGTGTGGGACTGTGTGGTTTGTGCAGCTGTGTCCTGTCTCACCGTAGGGGCTGTGTGTGTGTGTGTGTGTGTGTGTGTTAAGAGACTGTGGGGGCTGGAGCAAGTGTGTGCATGCTGCATCTCTTCTCTCCATCCCGTCAGTTTTGATTGACAGATGAAGGAGGGAGGTGTATAATTTATCACTTCCTGGTTGGTCCAGTCCCACAATGCCCTGCAGCCAGAGAGCAGAGTTTGCCCCCCAGAGCAAAAGCTAGTTTATTAAACCCTTAATGGACATGCCACACACACAGATGCACACACGTACACACACATCGACAGACTCCGCTGGTCCTCCCTCCCCGGCTGCCTCTCAGTCATGTTTAATGTATAATGAATGAATGATTCATAGCAGGGGAGAGGATTTTGTATTTTAGGACTACTTATTCATTTATAGTCACACCAGTCGCTTTTTAAAATATTCCCTGGCTCTGATTTTTAAAAAAAAAATTTCAGCAAGTATAAGGTAGCCAGGTTTTTCAGACACATTATCCAGATCATTTTAGTATGATCCTCATTTTCTGATAAACCCTGTATTTTGTCCATTGTCTCAGTTAGACCCTGTAATGTCACAGCTCCTGTAAAGCACTTTAATAACCGTTGCTATATTTTTAATTTTCATATATCCAGGGATTACAGTGCGTGGGATGACTGTTCCCACCTGGCATCAGATTCCTACTTCAAGCTGCACTAATCAGTATTATTTTATTTTTATCATCATTTTTTACATCAAATGACTGTGGAACGTCAGGGGTTGATTGCTGTGAGTAATGAGATTTAGGAGAATTACCACTAATACCTGTGTTCCCTCTTAGTTTAGGAGAGTTTTCTAGTGTCCTTCAACTTATTGATTTGGTTTTGAGCCCAGTGACTTTTATGTTTTAATGCAACCTAATTACTTTCATGAACTTCTTTTGAAATCACGGCAGAAACTTTCACTGTGGCCACACTCTTAATTATGCATCAATTTAAGTGTAATAGCTCCAATAAACTAAAATTATATTAAGGCTTAAATTCATGCATAAGTGTGTGTGTGAGTGTCTCCACAGTGAAAGACATCAGCTGCCGCACTACGTAAGGTAACTTTTTGGAAAGTGTTTTATACAAATATAGAAGAAATAATGAGGATTTCTTAACAGATTACATTGCTAATAAATCATTCAAGGCCAAACAAATCCACCAAAGCTGGATTTGTTTGACCATTATTTCACGAGCCAGGAGTCAGGCACTGTTAAGATGATGGCTGGAGCCACCACACAATGGCTCCTCTTAGACCTGTGTGTGAAGTCTAAGAGACTATGTTCATTTCTTATGTCCATTTTTAATGTTGAAAAACATTATTAAGCATTTAGCAGCCAGATAACCAGATATTTGCCTCAAGAATCAGTCGAGAGAGAGAGAGAGAAAGAGTGATATTTAACCTGTATTTACCAGGTTGCAAAATAAAACACATGCAAAATAAAAGGGCTTTGTCTACTTCATGGGTTATGAACAACTGTTTTCTAATGAGTTTATTATATTAAATTTAAGCTTGATATCATATTGGTGTTTAAAGCTTGTTTCTGCTGCCCCCAAGTGGCCAAATAACAATGGATGAAAATTTGCATAGAAAGAAGACTTTGTTTGACTTTTAAGGTAAAGGTTCTTCTGAAAGCAAAAAGTGAAAAGGGCATTAATATACAAAATGAAGTCTAAGTTCAATCTAATTTAATAGAGGACACTTCATGTTGGCAGCAGCCACACAATGGATGTACATAAGCTCCACTTTATGAACTTTTCAGTCTTTGTTCTTCCATCACACAGAGGTATCATCTTATTTACTTTATCTGGCATGTTGTTCATTGTGTCAACATCCTTTTGATGCCGCCCTCCCTCCTTACATCCATATGTGCTCGCATTGGGCACAGTGTGTGAACGCCACAAAGACAAACAGGCGGGAGGTGATATTTGATACAGGGAGAGTTGCAGGCTCCTGCTGTCAAAGGGGAGGCATTTATTTCACCTGCAGAGCTCTTTCTATTTCTGTGTGACACACATCAAATCAAATTTATTGAAATATGCTCCCAACAAACAGCCACATATGTCATCATGAAGATAAAAGATAAGAAGGAGCTAAAACATAAGAAATTGCGTGTCATACATGTGTCTTTTCAAGGCCTTTTTTAGTGTGTGCCTTGATGTGTAATTTTGGAGGTGTGTGTGTGTGTTTGTGTGTGAGAGGGGCAGATGGTGTAGCTCTAGGAGTCATCTCTCTACGTTGCAGTGCAGGGCAGGTGGTGGCCCCTTCTATGAGTGTGTGTGCATCTATGTGTGTGTGTGCTGTCATGTCCTACGCAGCCGGAAGGACCAGTGTACAAGGACATCTCTGCAGACCTTGCCTTGGGCCTGTGTCACATACACTCACATCTACTTAGCTGTGTGTTCATATATATGTGTGTGTGTGTCTGAGGCCAGCAGAGGGACACACACAGTAAAGTGAGTTTAAAGAAGTGGATGTGAGGCTGCAGGGTGATGAAAGAATGGATAGATGACAGATCAGATAAAGAGAAGCGACAAAAGGGACAAAAGTATGAAAAGAAGAAGACTCAGAAAGAGCAGGGACGGGACAAAGAGGTCTCTTGTGTTTTTGTTTGTTTCGGTTTTTATCTCTTTCAGCCTTCAGTTGAAGTGATTTTTGACTGACAGATTGAGGAGGGAAGTGTTTATTTCATTAGCTCTGGGTGTAAAAGTGGGAGAAACTACAAAAAGTTTAATGAAAACTTCACAGAAACACACACACACACACACAGAAGTATTGCACTTGAAGAACTGTACGACAAATGTGTGTGTGTCTGTTTGTGTGTGTGTGTGTGTGTGTGTACTCCTGTCTGTCGTGTGCATCTGTTTCAACAGACTGCCATCCCTCTCCTCACATTGGCTGGTTTTCAGGAAGTGCAGGCCCCTCCGAGAGCAAATCAGAGCGCGGCTTGCTTTTTGACTGCCTGGAGGCTTTTAGCTGAACAGATGGCTTCTTAGTGAATGAGAAATGACATTCATGTGAAATGTTTCGGGAAACAGACACAGACTGGCTGCTTGAAGGAGTCTGGATGGAGGCAGGGCCAGAAAAAAAAAGAAAAATCTTTGATTTAGTTATGGCCAGATGTCAGTGTGCCGGGATCATTTTTTTCTTTTTCACAGAACAACACAGACAGTCTCTAAGTGGAAAACCATGTCAATGCCGACTACCGTTTATTAGAATATCCTGACACGGTACTTTGAGTCCCATCCACCATAGCAGTAACGGAGGATGGTGGTGCCACTTTAAATCTTTTAGTCGACAGCTGCAAAATTGATGGCCGTGTTCCTCAAAGGATTTTCCTCACACTAAATTCTCTTTCATTTAATCTTTAAACATAATTGCAATTATGAGATAACCGTCTTTCTTTAGTTTTGATGGAGGTAAATAAATCAGTGTTGCTTTCACTCTGTTTGTACTTAAATCAGACTTCTGCTCCTTTCTGTTTCACTTTTAAATACATAAACAACATCTTCACCTCCTCACCTCAGCCTGCAGATTGATGCCGCGGGGTTCTTACATTTCTTCTAACTTTGTTGACTCACATATTAAAGATCTACTGTTCTCCTGCAGTAACATAATGTTGACCCAGCTTACTTCAGCTGTCACATGCTCATCTTATTCCACCAACCATGTGTCATTTGATTCTATTAAAATATATTTAATACTATTCAATTCAGCATGTAAAAGTTCCTTTCTGTGTGTAGATAGCAACTGACCCTGTTTCTTATTTTAAGCTGTTTGTGTTTGCACAAACATGCACAAAGGCTTTGTTATTGTCATTATTCATGATTCATTTATTGCTTGATTGTGCAAATACAGAGTAATGTGTAATTAGTAATGTACATACATATTCTTTCGCCTCCCAGTCAAAAGAATTAACATCACAGGCTTTATTCATTAGCATTAGTCTTTAATCTATCCCCTGATGAGTTCATCCGTGGTACAATGAGTTCTTGTCTTTGTAGTGTGTTTG
>JAQNCA010000019.1:5360302-5378342 GCA_029783725.1 Acanthurus tractus | reverse complement strand
TTGGTTTTGTCGTACGACTAAAAAAATGGTTTGTTCTACTTTTTGGAAATGAGATTATCTGTGGTTCTCACTCAACATTTTTGTTTTTTTTTTAAATGAAAGTCAGCAAAGGTCAAGGTTGCAAAACTTTTTACTCACACACACCCAAAAAACCTTCATACAGACTTAGACATCATACCTCTGTGCAGCAAACACTCCCTTACGAGCACTCAAGGATGTTCAGCACACAGCTGTGCTCCTTCCACTGAGCAGCTGAAACATGAACACACACACACACACACACACACACATAAAGTAGGAGGGGGAGTGACTGAGAAGGCAAACAAGAGCTGGAACACAAAGCAAAAGCTTTGGGATTTCCTTCATATGTTGGTTTTGAGATGAAAGAGAAAAAATATTACTAAGATCCCTCATATGAAAAAAATAATACATCATTTATTATATGTCATTGCTGTCTTTCTCCTCAGCAGTCGATTAAATTTCTGCATTAATATATAAAGGAAACATTAGATGGATGAAAATACATCAAAACCCATTAGTATGGTTAAAGAATAGGAAATATTAAAGAAACAAGACCGAGTTAAGTAAAGTCACAAACACAGTAAAAAAGTGATGAAGAGTGAGAGGGATTAAAAACGTTAATCTGCAGCTCAGATCGTGTCAGAGGGCAGGATGAAAGGAGGGTCACTCTCATCTCTCTACCTCCCATTCTCATCCCTCATATCTCTCCCTTTAAACCTCTTGCTGTTTGATTTATTTCATCCTGTCAGCCATTTAGGCTTACATGCACGAGGGTAAATGGACTCACTGAACTTATTTATCTTGACATCCTGCAGCACAGTTTCCTGCAAACCTCAGTTGCATCCGTCTCTCTGAGTGCGTCTTTTAAAATCATTATCGGCTGCCTGACATGAAAAAAATGTGAAACCTGAAATATCTCACCTCCTCTCTCTTCTTTTCTTTTCTGTCCACAGAAGCCATTCTCGGTCCAGACAGGTTCAGGGGCGTGGCCAACTTCAGCACTTTCCTGTTGGACCCCACAACAGGTGTGCTGTTCGTGGGTGCCAGGGATGCTATACTGGCTGTGGACACCAAACGACTCAATCAAGAACCACAAAAGGTAAGGATGTGTGTGTGTGACCGTTAAGTCAGTGGTCTTTCATTATACATTACATTATATCACATTGTATCATTAATCTGGATTTCCACGTTTACCATAAATGTGGACTCAACTGACTTTAAAATTGGAATGAAAATGAGAATCATGATAAGAGGGCCGATTTTTAAATTTTGCAGTGGTAGATTCCTGATCAACAAATTGACCAATACATTGAACATAATGCCAGGAACTTTGTGAGTTGTGCGGTTTTCTAATCAGCCCTCAATGAACAAGTGACAGTGACTCCGATTTTCTCTCTTTCCTGCTCCCAGATTGTTTGGGATGTGCCTGACGAGAAGAGGAGGTCCTGTGTGGCAAAGGGAAAGACAGAGGTGAGAAACGTGTGTGTGTGCATTTGTATGTGTGTGAATGTTTGTCTAACTCAGCTCGACATCTGTATCAGTACATTTAACCGTGCGAGAGTTGCTGCCGGCACACACAAATTGAACTGATCACAGTATTAACAGCACCTGTGTGTTCGATTACTTGTTACAGCCCAAAAACATCCAGAGTAACAACACCTCACATTATTTTTTAATAAAGCTTAGAAATTTAAATGTACTGAAACGGTCACTGTTCCTCTGGGACATTTCAGGTCTCATAAATCTCTTAATTCAGACGCAAATCTTTGAGTTTTATTTATCTGATATTAAATTATTCATGCGTGTTTGTTCTGAAACTGCTGAGAGCTAAACATAAAATGTTTAGAGCTAAAATAATGATGAAGAGATGTGATGAAATGCCATCAAATCACCTTAGTGATGTTCTCATCTTATTTTGAAGTGGATTTTACTAAATTTAAGTGGCCTCAGGCCAAAATGCATGATGGAGCCTTTATGGACATGTATTTGTGTGTGTGAGCATGTGCGTGTCACAACTCCATGCAGTTCACAACAGGAAGTTCTGAGATTTATTCCATGATTTTATCAGTAGTATATGTGCGATTGTGTGTGTGTGTGCTTGTGTGTGAACCAAACTGTGGACAGTGTTGAAAGTTTACCAGAGTACAAACTTTAGCATCATGACTGAGATAACTATAATGTTCAAAAAAGCCCTAACAATGTCTTTATTCTGGTGAAAAGAGGTCAAATCAAAAGATGACAAAGCTGTCGGTAGGTCAGTGTAACGGACAGGATGTATAATTATTTTTTCTAGCTGTTTTATACAGTGATCATCAGCACAGCTTTTCACTATAAAGAGCTTGAGAGTTGATTGTTAGAGGCAGGAAATATTTTTTTTTCTGAGAAAACATTGATTGCAAGATTATATTTGAGTCAGATGGATTGAGAAGGAGAGAGGGATGAAAACAGGAAGGGGAAGAGTGATGGAGGGAAGTGAGTAACCAAGGATGAATTGCACTGTTGTATTGAGAGAGGGAGTGATGCAGTGCAAGAGAGAAAAAATACAGATTAGAGAAATCAGACAATAGACCCAACTAGAGAGTACCTTCAAGTTGACTCAGTGATTGGTGTGTGTGTGTGTGTGTGTGTGTGTGAGTGAATCATGCACAACCCACAGACACAGACACACACATCCAGACAGTTAGCGGGGCAACACAAAGCTCTGCTGTTATCAGCTGAGACTAAACTACCCTTGAGTTTAATTTTATCATTGCACTGATAACGTGGCTGCACAAGACAAAACATAACAAGGTAGATTAACACTGTTGTATTTAGTCAAAATCCATCCATCAAATCCCATTGAAACAAGAATAATTTAACATTAAATGTCCCAAAGTTGAAACCTTTGTTCATTTTAATGACCACTTGGGGGCAGCACAACATTAACACCTAATTGCCTTAAGAACTGGTTGTGTCTTGACAGTTGCCTAAAAGTTACATTACCATTAAATGAAATTTGTTTATGTGGATTTTCAGATTAAATCATTTAGAAAACTAGCGAATCCTGTTTTTCTGTCTGTGTTTTCCTGTATATTTAATATTTGAAAACCCTCTAGGGCCAGGTGTTAGTAAGTAAGCATCAGTTAGAATGAAAGCTTTTGGGTGTTTTGGTTGCAGGACATTAAATATTTACTAAAGTCTTGAAAATAAGGACATGTGATGATCATTATCATCACAAATGCACTCACATAGAGTAGAATAAAATAGAGTAGAATTGACCAGAACAAAGCCATTCAATTCACCCCGTGCCAGATTGTGAATGGAGCTTAGTATGAACGAGGTTAATTTGGACCAATGAAATAGCTAATCCCCAGCTGATCCCATTGTTTCCAGCCTGAGCTCTCTGCCTCTCTCTCTCTCTGGCTTTCTGTCCATTTCACGTGGAGCTCTACCAGCGTGAGGGGCTGGTGGTGTTGTGGTGGGGGCTGATTTAAGTGACATGATCTGGGCATAAGAGAGGATCAGGTCCTTGGGGTGAAGGTGACTCAGGTCTGGCACGCAAAGACAGACACACACGCTAAATAAAAAAAACTGCCTGCGTCATGGTTTCATGGTAACAGGGGAGCGACAATAGGGGTGTTTTTCCATGACAGCTGTGGACTGAATATGCATGGGTTTAAAAGAGGAGGGATTTAAAAAAAAGAAAGAGAAGCTCAACAAATACATCATCCTTGCTGTGTATGTATGAGACTGAAAAATACTCACAGAAGCAAACTCAGTTTGTTTCATTTATTCATAAAAATGAGTCTTCTTAAGTTGCACTTTGCCTGCCTGTGTGAGTTGGCATGAGTGATTTCTGCTGGGAGCAATGGGGGTCTCGAGTGTCTGTACCAGCAGTCGGGGTCTCCAATTTCCAGTCAGAATTATTGATACTCCAGCTGTTCTCAAGATCCACTCCAGTCTCTTTCTTCTAAAGCTCAGTCTGGTCAGTATGGGAGCACATTTAACCAACTAGTTGGTCCAGTGCCACATCCAGGAGCACCAGACGAATCATTAGGTGTTTGACATCTTTTCTGCTGAAATGGTTGCAGAATTACAAAACAACACCAAAATGGACAGATATTATATATATTCAGACTTAATATTTATTCAGTCACATCCTGTGTATATTTGGTTCAGTATAATTTTAAATAAATAATGCAGTTATAGATCTTAGACAATATCAAGTTAATTTGTTTTTACAATAACTGAAAGTTACTCTTTCACACATGTTAAATGATTCATAAAGCTGAAACTGAGCCATATGATGGATTACTCAATGCAATGCTGTTTGTTTGTCTCCCCCTGCAGGCTGATTGCAACAACTACATCCGACTGCTGGAGTTTCTGGGCAATGGACGTGTATATGTTTGTGGCACTTACGCCTTTGATCCCCAGTGTGCCTTTCTGGTTAGTTTTGTGTGTGTGTGTGACTGTGTGTTTGTATGTGTATGTGAGGTCTTTCTCTTATTTGTCTGTGTCTAGTGGTGTAACTCTCACTCTTGAGTGATATTCTAGGGCAGATCTGTGCCCGACGATCTTACAATATGTCACTTCCCAGCATGCACACACAGCTGCGGCTCACCATATTTCCTAACTGGTGTGTGTTTGCCTGCATGTGTGTCTCTGCACATGTGTGTTTGCACCTACATCATGTGTATTAAGAGCTCAAATTAATCTTTGTGAAGAGTTTGTGACAACAACACACACACACACTTATTTTACCACTGCAGTGTTGATTTACACACATACTTTCTTTCAGTAATAATAAAAAATGTTAGGTGAGTGACATTTTTAGAGGTTACTGTGAGCACTGAAGTCATTGAAGCATTTTGCATTAATCAAGCATAATTAGAGTCCATTATACTAAAAATTTATGCAGAAAACCTGCAGAGATCAAACTAGAAGTGTTTTTTTCAATCTAATTACTTTGAACTATGATAAAAGTCAAGACAGCTGTGAGGAAATACATAATAAGACATTTTACATAGCGGTCAGGTGTTGCCCTTGTAATTCTAACTTCCTCTCTTTTCCTGCTGGCCCACAGGAGCTCTCCTCCTTCACACTGGAGAAAGCTGAGGATGGAGGGGTAAAGATGGAGACGGGGAAGGGAAAGTGTCCATTTGAGCCTAGTCAGCACTACACAGCTGTAATGGCAGGTGGGACAGTACCACTAAATATGACTAATCAGATGATTAGTCTTCTTATTTGTTTGTTGTGTGGTTGGTTAAGATTCATACGGTATAACTGTCAGGTTATTTTTGCATTTTACTGGTCATAAATTAAATAAAACTCACATAAGTGTCTCTTTTGTCTAGACGGTATCCTTTATACAGCAGCCACCAGTAACTTCCTCGGAACGCTGTTTGACATCTCCCGGGCAACGGGTCCTGAGCAGGGCCGCATCCGAACTGAACGATCCATCAACTGGTTGAGTGGTGAGACGCAGCGCGCTTGCAGACAAATACATACTCGAAAACCTCCATTTACATATGTCGACACAAACGCTCCAACTCAGACACACTTGAAATTACCATGATTATACATTCATAAAGAAAAAAGTCTGATTGTGTGTGTTCTTCTTGTGTGTGTCTGTGTGTGTGTGTTAGACCCAGAGTTCGTGAGCTCAGCCTTCATAGAGCAGTCTGCAGACAGCAACCCAAGTGGAGATGATGACAAAATATACTTCTTCTTCACTGAGGTGGCCAAAGAATATGACCTCTACACCAAAGTCAAAGTGCCGCGGGTGGCACGGGTCTGCAAGGTAACCTAACATCTTGATTGAATGATCGATTAATTGATTGATCACCTGTTTTTTATTGCTGCAGGTCCTAATCTTTCTCCTCTCGTCTGTTCAGTCTGATGTAGGAGGGATGAAGACTCTGCAGAAACGCTGGACCACCTTCCTCAAGGCCCAGCTGGTGTGTGAGGACAAACCCAGCGGTCAGCGTTATAACATCCTCACTGATGTTTTCACCATGCAACACACACCAGGAGACCCCAGCAGCACACACTTCTATGGACTGTTCACCTCCCAGTGGTAAGCTGAGAAAAGAGCATGGATGTAAAGAAAAGCAACGCTTATCATGCTCAAGCTATACTGTAGCTTGTAGCTTTATTTTGATGGCACTGTGTGTATTTAAAGGATAGTATAACTTGTACATAATAGTAAAGTTTACAGAACTGATCCTTTGTATAATTGTAATATATCAAGAACAGCTCAACATTTTGAGAAATGACTCAAATTAGCTTTTTGGCCAAAGTTTAAAAGAGAAACTTGAAAGCTTCAGCCAGGATACAATCAGCTTAGCTGAGCAGAAACACTGGATGTATCAGGAAATGACCAGCCTCCCTTTATACCAAAGTACCTCATGGGAACCTTTGAACCTCCCTGATTGAAATGATTCATCTTATTTAATCCGTGTAAAGTTGAAGTGTTACTACAAGACAGAACAAAGCCAGCTGTTTCCCCTTGCTTGTAATCTTTAAGCTAAGCTAAGCTAAACTAGCAGTTTCCTGTCTACTGCTTCATATTTGTCACACAGCATAAGAGTGGTATCAATTTTCTCATAAAAAGAAGAAGGACATTTGTGCATTTCCAGAAATGCCAAATATTCTCTTACGATTGAACTCTTACTATGACTGTGCTCCTTCTCAAAAAGGAGCAAAATTATGGTTTAATGATTATCATCCTTTTTCATTTTCTTAGGGAGCGCGAAGAGTTATCAGCAGTGTGTGTCTTCAGTTTGTCTGACATAAGCAAAGTGATGGACGGTCCCTTTAAAGAGCTGAAGAAGACCTGTGAGAACTGGATCAACCCTGAACCTGTCCCCACACCACGACCTGGCCAGGTATTAAACTTTACACTTAACCACGGCATGCTACTACCATCACCACCTCCACTTTATGTAAACCTTTAATTACCCTCTACTGGATCGATGGAATTGACTCAGATGTTATCTTTTTTTCAGTGTTTGAACAATGCTTTAAAGGCCTCTGGAGTTGAGTCCTCCTTGAAACTTCCTGACAAGGTTTTGACATTTGTGAGAGACCACCCCCTGATGGAGAACAGTGTTACTGCAGCACCCCTGCTGGTTCGGAAGGGAATTACCTACACCAAGCTGGCTGTAACACAGACTGACAGTGGAGTGCAGGGAGGAGCAGTGCTGCACCTTGGAACAGGTGAGAGGAGAAAGAGGCTGGGATGACAAAGAAGGAGAGGATATAGTGGATAGAATATGAAAAAAAGATAAACCCGAACTGGCTGTCAAAATCTAAAGTCACTGCAGCTGAAAACTGAAAAAGTAAAGAATGTTGAAATAAAAAAATAAGATATGTTGTTCACCATGTGTTTGTGTGTGTTGCAGACCGTGGGGAGCTCCACCGGGTGGCAGTAGTGGGCCAGAATGCCACCTTACTGCAGGAAATTCCTCTGTTCTCCTCACAGGAGCCTATTAACAATATAGTACTGTACCAGGTAAAGCAGTCGCACATTTTTTTCACACACAAACAGAACAAATATATAGCCATGCATACAGCATGTCTATCCTTCAGTGGACAAAACTTATCTGTTACATCGCTCATTGTTTCTATAATGGTGTTCCTGTGTTTCCAGGGCCAGGCTCTAGTGGGCAGCCCTCTGTCTCTGGCTCGTGTCCAGGCTGAAGGCTGCGCTCTGTATCCCAGCTGTAAGGTGTGTGCCAGAGCCAGAGGCCTTGGTTGTGTGTGGAACCCAAAGGAAGAAGCCTGCAGGCCCACAACAGCAGAGTGAGTACTGCAAGAACATTACAATGAACTGGAAGACATCCAAAGATTGAAAAAGAAAAGACAAGAGCAGAGAATGGTGTAGTTATGTGTACAATCTGATCCATTTTTTTTTTATAGTGTGTTTGCTTGTCATTCTCTTTGAAACGTTTAAAAAAGACCAGTAGTATGCATGAAATCACCACATTTTTTTATTTTAATACCAGAAAATGGGTCAAATTGACCTCAAGTAATTTGACCTAATCTAATTATTATCAAATTAAAACCATAGACTTGCTTTTTTCTTTTTTTATTGTTTGTTTTTGTTAATGTAACATGCAAGTAAATATCATGCAGGAAACAAACCTGTGTGGCCCTTTACAAACCTTTTAATCTAATATCAATCACTTCATATGGTTTTTCTGCTGCTAACAAAGCATGAAACATGCCAACCAATCACTTGTGGAAAATTACCAACACATCAATAGCAAAAATGAAATAAATAAAACCATCGATAATTGCATAAAAACAAGAATAAGGGATTTTGAATATCTGTATTAACTAATTCACTGGTTATCAAAATTGTAGTTGATTGCTCATCTGTTGATAGATTATTCATTTATTATAAGGAGATATTTGTTCATCAGGCACCAAAGAAAAATCTGTTCCTACTATAATGTAAATGCAGACGCGTGACTCTGTTTTGTGTGTGTTCAGGCCTGGCCCCGGTGACATGGTAGATGCTGCCTTGAGAAAGTGTGATGAAGAAGAAGGTAAGTACATCTCATTGTTATACCTAATTTAAAAAAAAAATGATATACATTATTAATATTATGTTTGGGCTCCCTGATATGATTTTAAACAAAGACACAATCCCATGTCTGTTTCACTGTGTTTTTGTATTAGTTTTGATCTTCAACAACTCTCTGTCTCTCCCTGCTTGTTGTCTCCTTCAGGACGCTGCAACCCGTCCATCAGGGAGCTGCGAGTTTCTGTGGGTCTTCGCCTCCTGTTGCCATGTGTTCAGCTGTCTCCCAGGTCCTGCAGCTGGGAGCATCCTCCTCACAGACACACCAGACAGCATCACTCTGACCTGGAGGTGACAGTGACAGAGGACAGCCTGGGAAAATACATCTGCACTTGTCAGGTACAAAGGCAAAACATATGGAGGGGGAGTTACAGGGGCTGTTGGGATGTGTTTTGGTTATAATAATCCATGACCTTATTTATGTACATTCTTTTGGCCAATTATTTTTTGATTCGTTTGTTAATTCATTTTAATTTTTTTAAAAAAATATGTTAAATATATGTAAATACTATCAGCTGCAAAAGTAGTTTAAAATGGGAAGAAGTGTTTAACTCTCTTTTTCACTCAGCAGGCAAGTTGTCTAACAGTAAAACTCAAACTGATGAAACAACTCTCTTTTCTTCTCTTCATCAGGAGGCGGGAACAGGTATCAGAGACCCCACCCCCTGCCGCAAAGCAGCCTATCAGCTGACTTTAGAGGACCCCAGTGCTGGAGGAACAGTGGCAACAGCAGGAAGTCGTCACGTCCTGGCAATCTATATTCTTTTATTTTTCAGTGGTTTACTGCTTGGTATGTTCCTCCTCTGCTTTCTGAATCATCGGCGCAAGATAAGCCGCCAGGGCCACCACCTGCCAGATAACTCGCTGTCATCAGAAAAAGGGCGGGACTTGCTGGGCTCATCAGCCACGCCCCAGTCTCCTAGCAGTGCCAGCCTGCTGTCTGAGGGATTCCGACTGACTGAAAAACGTAATGGGACGGCGACATCGACCACGTCTACGACGCTCCTCAGTAACCAGGGCAATGGTGGTCACCATGGCAACAGCTTCAGTGGCACCTTGATCCATAGCAACCCCAGCAATGGCCATGGGAATTCCCTGTATGCCAACTGCAACACAAACAGCAGTGGAATGAAGTTTGGAACAGAAATATTAGCTGCAGACATGCTGGATGGAAGGACGGGGGAGAGGGGAAGGTCGGAGGGGATAGAGAGGGAGTCCGGGGTAGGGGATGAAGTGGATGAGGGACTGGGGGACGGGGTAGGGGATGGGATGAAAGGACTGGAGGAGGAGTTGGCCAGCTTTCCAATGTTTAAGGCATCAGCACCACTGGCTAAGTGTGAAGAAAGTTCGATATGAAATGAAAATACAAATGTATTGATTGCACCATTTTGCATCCCTCAACTGAACTGAATGCGAGTGGGAGAAATGCAAAATGACTACTGCCAAATGCCTTTTGAATGGGAGCTGTGGCATGAAGAGAGACTACAGAGATATATGAGGATGTATGATAAGTTTTATCTATGAGATGTGAGAGAGACATGTGGAAAGAACTGCGAGACAGAAGACAAGTTCCAGTGTTGTGAGTCACTCAGTACGAGAACCACAGCTAAATAAATGTGGCCCATGTAAATATAAAATGTAAATATAAGCCTGAGAGTTAAAGTCTGAACTTGACTGCCTACATGTGGTTGAGAGTGAGATCATGAAATTTAAACGTTAGGAAGAATCAAAGATGAAGTGTCTACATGTGTGGACATTGAAAAGCCATATTGTCATCCTTCTTTACTTCTGTTGTTGTTGTTTGTTCCCTCATTCTCTTCTCCTGATGGCACTGCAAAAGAAAAGTGCACTTTGAACCTCTCTCCATCTCTCTATTTCCATTTCTCTCTGACACACCACTCATATCCCAGACTTTGATGGGTCTAAAGGCACCAAAGGACCGCTGAGCCATATACAGCCCAGTCAGATTGCACCAGTCCTGTCAGAGACTTAAAGGACCATGACATCGCTGCAAAGCCTTCAGACGGGCTGCAGTGACTGTGACCGTGCTGTCCCTGCCTACGCTGCAGCAGCGATCAAGATTATGAAAGACTTCAACTATCAGAAAGATTTCAACTATCAGAACTGTGTCGGTGTGGAAAGCTTGAGACGCACAGTGGATGTAAGTTACTGACCATGTCTAGATCTGTCACATGATTTTCAAAAAGATGTGAAATTCATTTCAGCCTCCCAGAACGGACCTTGCCTGATATAAAGCCACATTTCCTTGTTTGTTGAGTGTGGATATTGAAATAAAAGTGTATCGTTTTGTCATGCTGTTTTGTAATAAAGCCAAAAAAATGTTAACGCGGTGTCACTGTGGCCATGCTGTCTACTGAACATCAGAGTGTGAGACAGTCCAAAGTTTTGAACAAACAGTGGTCATCTTCCACCTTTCTAATATAGATCAAACTAAAATAAATCTGTGAGAGTGTGTGTTTATGAGGTGTGTATCTTTTCAGATATATAAATGAATGCATTGATAATATTAGGAATTCTGTTTGCCCTCATACACTTGTACTTTAATCTTAAGTTATTCAACTGTTACAATGATAAATTAGTTATCACAACAGTCTTTTGCAGGAATAGTATGACATTTTGGAAAATATATTTTGTACAAAGGATGAGATGAACAGATACATACAGAAGGTTAGTTTAGTTTAACCCTAACTCACAAAATTAAGGACTATAGGTCAGTTAGAAACAGCTTGCTGAGTCCCATCCAAATGCTTACAGACCTAATGCTGAGATAGGCTGACTGGCTGGTGATTGTAAGATCAGATGTCACAGGCTGTTTCTGTGAAGCCCAGAGGTCAGTTATATCATCCTATTCAGAGAGACTGTTATGGTTTGATCAAAAGGAGCCAGGACCCAGACGCAGAATTGTTTGAGATTTGCTTTATTGAAGCACAAAAAACAACAAGAAACCTCTCACATGAATAACTGAAATTGTCCAGGAGAAAAATACTCACTAGAGAAGCTAAATGCAAAAAAGAAACACAGCTAATACGAGCACGCGTAGCCAGAGGCAGGGAGATCTACTCGAGAGCAGTAACACATATGTAACAGTCATGAGAACAAATTGTCTGTCTCAGGAGAATGTTTGGAGCCGGCTTAAGAAGCTGGCCTGATTGCCAATTGTGTGCAGGTGAGGATGATGGGCCTTGCTCCCGAGTAGAACTGCCCCGCCTTCCTGCACAGCCGTGGCTGAGAGAGGGAGGAGACAGGGATTAATAAGGAAAATGACAAAAAGAAAACAGAAGATAAATCATCACCATGACAGAGACCGAGGAGGCTGATATGGAAACAGAGAAGAAACAGAAGAAAATCAAAGACAAAAACGGCACCCATAAGAAAAAAGGATTAAACATGGGTGCTGGACACAAATGCAAGTAACTGAGTCCGCACACCAGAAACTGCTCCCTAAAGTTTTCAATGAGGATATATCAACACATGTTTAGTTCAGGTTTTTTGCAGAAGTGATGTTTACATGCTACTCTACCTGTGTTTCATCATTATCCATACTTTGGATTTCATAAAGGCACCTTTAAAATTTCTTTTGCCATAGACTATAGAGTTCTACGTAGATATATATACTATTTTGTACATTTCATCTTGTATATATGTGTGTTTAAATGTTGTGTACCGCATCATATAAGTAATTCTTTGTGTCTAGGAGTGGTGACATATCCTTATTTAGTCTCTAGCTCTATAAAGCTCTGATAATTCTATTTAAACAGCTGACAATTGAGGTTTATGATCATTTGGTTTATGAGGCCATTTGGTTTATGATCATGAAGCAAATCATTATTGTGTGTTGAGCAGTTCCCCAGGTTTTCTGTAGCCAAAAAGTCTAAAGTCCTTTTCATAGAGCTTGTACAGCTTCCTCCTGTCCTCCAGGGGCACTGGTGTGTACCAGTCAAACAAATAATTTGCTGTAGTCATGTTTTCTTCTTGAGTAGGGAATTCAATGTGCTCTAACATTAAGAGCCTCAATAGATGTTCAGCATCCTCTTGCAGAGTCTCTTGATGGCCAATAAAATCATACCTGAGAAGTGAAACAAAGCAATATCAAACTACATGTGGAAATAAATGTTTTCTGTTGAGTTTGGATTTATTTGTAGTTGTTAGGACAGTGAAGAAACACAGCAATTTTATGTGCCTAAATCAGTTTATTCCTCATCAGAACTATATTGATGAAAGGCAATTAGTACATCTGAATTCCCTTTCATGTTATTTACATTTCCCTCAAACCTCGCATCTCAGTCTTTTCCACTGAGGATTGATGGAGAGATGCAAGGGAATGTGAGGAAAGAGGAAGCAATGTAACATGTTGTTGTGCTGTAAATGATAGAAATCCAAAGTGCTTTACTGATGGTTTAACTTTTAATGTGAATAGAAACAGTTTGGCCTCTGTTACCTCAATTTTGATTTTGATTTTTTTTTTTACATTTCTCTTAACACTTTCCTTACTCTATAAAAATGCACCTCTAGATCACCTTGGAAATGCTACCAGAGGAGGAAGACGGAAGAAAACATCTATGGTAAGCTAATTTACTGGTCATTTAGGTTATTAAAGAATCAAAGTCTTGAAAAACAGAACATTTAAATTGACCTCACTGATAAATATTTCAATGATAATGAACCCTGCCTTGAAAAAAGGAACCACAGACAGAAATTTAGAAATTTTGTGTTTAAAATAAAATTATTGAGTTTTCTCCCAAAACATCATAGTCATGACTTTTTAGTTGCAGTCCAGAAAAAAAAATTGGCCTTACTCTATAAGACAGGGGTGGCACAGGCGATGCATCTGCCTCCAATGTTCTTGAAAAGGCTTCTTCCCTGTTTTTGGGTCCACCAAGTACTGAATGAAGTTGTTGAATGAGGGTCGCACCCCAGATGCAAATGCCTCATCCGCTGTCTTTGGTGGGTCAGACACATTGCCATATCTGCGGAGAATGTCACGGGCATAGTTTTTGTAGAAGTGCTGATTGTTCTTCTGAAACTTGCTTCGATATGCGGAGATGAGACGGATGAATGGATCCCGGACAAACAAGAACTTGGTGTAATGCTTAAGCCTCGCCTGCAGTCAGCAAAGAAATACACTTCAATCCTCTATTCCAACTTCCAATCAGACTGACTAAGCAATATGTATCAGTTAGTTTTAACTATTTTAGAAACAAAAGAAGGCACATGTTGTACCTGAAAGTTAGAGCCGTTAATGGTGTCAATGTATTGTAAGAACTGACCTTCCTCTCTGGTACTGAGAAGTTCTTCATGAGAGGGAACTGGTTATACTCGTGGACCAAATTATGAGGTAAAGACATGAGGTCTGGATTTGTTTCATTCTCCTTCAGGGCAAAAAAAACCCTCTTCCAGTTGGTACATGCCACCTACGTATGAACAAGACATGAACAAGAGTGTAAGGCCATGTGGGTGCAGGCTTAGAGTAATAACACCAAATTGGTAATCGTTTAACATGCTTATTATCTTTGTTCAGTGTGTTAACACACATACATTACTTATTAGTATTTAACCAAAAGTACAGCTGAGGCTGTGCAGAATGTCAATATTTGATTTTTAGTCAGTCTAATTGACCTGATTTTGGTGGATGTCTGATTTTTAGGATTTCTGAAACAGCAAGAATCAAATATGATATTGCCAGTGTTGGGCTTACAATGAAATTGGAAATAAACCTGGTCTCATTCAAATGCAAAGAAGAGTGGCAAATCACAGATTGAGACCAGGTGGTTGCTGTTGGACATACAATGTTCAGTAAAATATTTCACTTCCTGGGTGGGTAAAAAACAAATTGCAAATGTATTTTAACTTTTGCCAAGGACAGTTTGTGCCCGTAGTGTGTAGCATAATGTAAGTGTGCTTTGTGTTTAAACTGTACTACCTTGGGAATGTAACAGTAGATGATGCCGTGTTTGTCGTCCACAATGAGGTTCTCCAGATCTCTGCTACTCAGGTCTTCTAAAGTGTGCTTCCCCTCAGAAAATGCTTTTTTGTTGCTATCGCACATTTCTCTTAGCTGCTGCTTTCTTAATATCTGCCTTTGATGGATCTCGGCTGTGATGAGAAGAAAAAGAATGTGCTACAACTATTACTTGTGCTAAATTACTGTGTTGTTTAAGGGATGTTAGTTTATATATTGAATTTATATTGATACTGAGGTGTAGGCGAAGCTTTATATGGCTGTATGATGTGTTTTAGGTCAGATTTTGATAAAATCTGTATCTTGAACCAGCCCAGCATCCAGAAGAGCATTTAGTTATCACCCATTGCTGTACAGAGACTCCAGGACTCCAGTTAACTTTACAGCCTGTTGGCCAGTATTTTTGTTATTTTTATTTTTGTGAATTTTGCACTGTGCACTTAACCTGCAGGAATCTGTTCAGATTAGAAACATATTTTGCACATTGTGTTGTGCCTCTTTACTGATATTCAGGACTTGGGCTTTATTTATAGCTATTCTGTGTAACAAAAGGGTTACATTGTGAAAAAAAAATTATTTCATATACCTGTTTTAACAGCAGTGGGAAACACAGCAGTAACAAAGACATAAATAAACACACAGATATATATTTTACCTGTAGTATATTGTTGGATGGTCCATTGGTAAGACAGGAAGAAGGTTGCAACAAATCCAAGGAGAAGCACAAATCCTTTCTGTGCTTCCATGGCAACTGGAGTTGTACAAAGTGTTGGCCTCTCAGTGAAGCAGGATCAAAAGAGTACGCTTAATTTCTGAAATTTAGGTAGACAAGTAATTAAAGGTAAAAGCCATTTTCCTTCATGAATTGTCCAGTCAGTGACCGTATACAACAGACATTGACTGGACACATGTACAACTTTACAAAAACTGCACTGTCAAATGCATTTTGTTATTTGAAAACATTTTTGGATTTTCTTTTTTTTTCTTTTTACTGTGACTGAGTATAATTTTAAAATACACGCTGATTTGCATCCTTGTCATTGTCTTTGAACTATAAAAAGACTGACTGAATAAAAAAGTAATGTGGAACAACACTCTTTGTTTTCCCTTGTACATTTGCTTTCCACAACTTTTACAACATTTTACATAACAATCACATCGCCTAACTTTGCAGCAGAACTCTCTAAATAATGATCTGAATCTCTGAGAGAAAACTGCTGATCAGTTCCTCAGACAACAGAAACATGTCCTGCTGAGATCCCTCAGTGCACTATGAAGGCAGAAGTAAGCAGAGCAATGTCTGTAAATAAATGGAGAGGAGCCAAAACTGAACCTGCAACGTCCAGGTGTAAAATAAACACCTCATTTAAAGCTCACTGACAGGTGCTAAGTCAGATAAGAGTCATGACACTTTCAGTCATTTAATTAATGTGTGGCTTCAAGAATGGCAAATATTCAGAAAACCATTGAATGAATCATAAAGACATTTTGGACAGAAATAATTGGTTCCCAGAGGATGAACTTAATGGCCTGGTATTCCTATGATGTTTATTTCGGTATCCAAGTTTGGTTGACATTAATATTCCAGAGTGATTTATCTTGACAACCTTTGATCAACTGGATGGTCATAGGATTTCTTCCTGACTTTTCCTCTGTTTGTGTGTCAATTCTGCTTGTTTGAGCGGTCTCCAAAATTTGAGTTAGTCCAGCAGATACATGCAGCTGACTGAACAAATGTCTTCATAAATATGGCTAAGTACTCACAGACAACGTGACAACCAAATTCATGTTACAGCTAACACTTTTGTCAACTAATTTTGGCAAAATTTGAATGAAACGTTTTGACATTACATTCATAGTCTATTGTACAGGCCTTGGTGAGACCATTATGGTTGTTTTGATAACTTTATTACCCACACACTTTCTTCAGGATTTGTTCCTGCAGCCTTTAACCTGCTCCACTGTAATTAGTACGCTATAAAAATAAACATCATTGCAAAAAGATATATACATATATATATATATATAGCTGTCAGTGAAGAAACAGAAAAAAAACTATTAAGGAAGCCTATTTCATATTATTTCATATCTAATACTTTCATATTTAAAAACTTTTTTTTCAAACCATTTTTGACAAAACTGAATTTAAGTCTTAAGGCATTACCATAATACCAGTGACCTACTGGAAACATGATGACTTTGCCAAACAGCACAGCTTCACATTATGAAAAGTAAACAAAAAAAAAATTACAGAAAAAAAGTTAAGATTCTAACTTACATAATCCAAATCCTCAAACACCTGTCAAGCAGCCAGGAAATATACAGTCACGGAATGTAGTGTACAGCAACCCCACAGCAAACCCATAAAATTGTGTTGAAAATGCCAACAATCAAAGATTAAGCTTACCGTGGTGCCCACACCGATCGCTTCCCCGACACTGACCACACAGTGTGCGTACATGTGATTGAAAAAGCAAATGAGGTACCGCCCTTTGCACTGATCACTCATTTAATGACCTGACAACTTGAAGTAATCTTGGATGTCCATTCAAGTGTATTCCATCTGCAATTTAATTGAAAATGTGGCAGTTTTATCTCTTTTATTTAATTCTATTTTATCTTTTCGTTTAGCCATTTAAAATTTAAAGCAGTTGAACTTCGAAATGAAGAAGAACAGACCTTGCTGTTTTCATTGTGTTTTATTATTTTCAAACAATTTTCTATATCAAAAAAGGCTTTGGTCCTCCTGAAGTCATTTTTTCTTAAACAGAAGTATTGGGGGAAGTCAATGTAGCGTTAAAAATTAGGTGTTGAAGTATTGACATAACACAGTAGGATACAAAAAAGAGAAACCAAAGACAAGATAAGAAAATAATTTATTGGTCCCTTATCGGGGAACCTCAACCAGTGCCTTTAGACTACGAATAAAATGGCTTTCCAAAATAACCGATACTACTAGTTTGCAGATTAATCTCCTGTGTTACAAACCATCGAAACCCTTCATTAGTGAAAGTCTGTCTCTGCTCTGATGCAGCTTGCATGTCAAGAGTAGAGAGACATTCACAGATGGACATGAGGTGATCACAGTACCAAAATATGCTAATTTATATTTCCCCTTTGTGAGCAAGAATGAAGCAGGTGATCCGCTGTGGGGACCCCTAAAGGGAAAAGCCAAAAGTAGAAGTAGGAGAGGAATATTTCCTCTTTGTCACTGGGAATTTCAGGTGCACAAAAAACCAAAAGACTCATCATCCATCAAAGACTTCACATTTGCTGTCCTGTTGTCTCGCATAGGATCCCCACTAATCAGCCGAAATCCCAGTTTGTCTTCCAACCTGTGTGAGTACCTCAAAGCCTTCTCTCCAACTCTGCCTGTCATGATCGCCCTTATATTCCCCACGCCTGGCCTTCATCATCTTCCTTCTTTACCTGCTGCCTCTTTACAATTACTTTAAAGCCAACCCGTTTAC
>JAQNCA010000019.1:5334677-5351766 GCA_029783725.1 Acanthurus tractus | reverse complement strand
TAAATTCTTAATTGATGATTTTCTGTCTTTTGAGCTTTATATTCAACAACTCATGAATAAGTTGAAATTGGTGCTAGTTTTTTTCTTCAGGTATAAGTCCTGGTCTCTTTGCTGTAAGAAAAAAGACTTTTTGCCATTTTTATGCCTCTGATCGACTACAGCGATGTTTTATATGCGCATACATCTTCATTAAATTCTCAGGTACTGTACATCATGGAGCATTGAGATTCAGAATAAATCTCAAGGCCCTAACTCTTTTTTGTCCTCTTTATGCTCCATTTGGCTGGCCTTCATTAACCACACATAGACAGAATCATTGGTATATCTTCATTTACAAGGTTATACTCTGCTTACTTCCTTTATATTTGTTAAACTATACAAGTAAAAGTTCTGGAGGCTACAGCCTTCCCTCTACAACTTAGTCACAGGACGTAGTTCTGTTTTCTGTCCCCAAAGTGCATCTTGAGATGAGGGATAGGATCTTAGCTGTGCTGCATCTGCAGCTTGGAATCAGGAATCAGGAGAGGTTGTTTCTTGGGGAGCTGGTGTCTTTAAACCATATTAAAGGGAGACTAAAGGTGTTGGAGGAAGATGCATCAGTTGTTGATAATTTGACAAATTAATTTCTGCTCTGTGACCCTGGGTAAGTTGATCTGAGTTTTATGTTTTTGTAATGTTAAATGTGCAGCTGCTGTCTTGGCCAAACACTCTTGTAAATAAGATTGTTCATTTTAAAGAGATTTTATTGGTTAAATACATTTTAGATTAAATTATATCAAGAAATTTGTGTCTCAGCAAGCAATTCCCTTTTTTTTTAAAATATCACTTTAACATGTCATGGGAACAAAGCAATTTAAGTCCAGGTAATAATACAGCAAGTCACTGCTGTCTGAGAGCATGGACAACTTCAGCGTTTGTGTGGTTATCTCTCTCTGCCAAGTTTGAATCCAGCATGCAACTTCTTTACCATGCTTGAGGGGATACCCTCGCCTAATGTTGCCTCCATGTCATAACAGCCTTCTTTCAATGAGGTTAGAGAGAAGGCAGCAAATGACTGCACAAAAGCTTATATTGTCCATTTTCTTAGACAGTGCTGACTTGAAATTTTTGGATACTTGAAACAGAATTATGACAAAAGTAAGTAACGTTAAATTTTCTCCATAATCAACTGTATAAAGAACTGAACTCTACATGCCATCACTCAGGCCACAGACTTATCAACCAGTCCTTGTGTTTTCCTTTAGAATCTTGACCTGATAGCCTTTATACCACCATGCCTCTATCAGTATCCTGCACAGTTGCATTTTAAACTGCAGTTCTGACGAGAGGTTAACCTTTTCTTTCCAATAGCTGTTTTCACATGATTTTTAGATATAAATTGGCTCCACTTCTTACTGTCCAGAGTGCTAGAGTGTTCAGATTTTTTCTTTTTAATTGTAAGTCCTTTTACATTACAGTGGCTTAAGTTATATCAATGATTTGTTTTGTTTTCCTCTTTTGGCATTTCTTTTCAAAGAAAATGCATTCTTTAAGTGACCAGCAGAGGTCAGTATTTGATTACACTAATCATTAAACCTATTGACAATACAGTACATTTAGCCTGTGTATGTTGACATATTTTAACCATTCAAAGGTGTATTTATTTGCCAATTAAAATTGGACTTTATGTGATCAAAATGTAATCAACACATTTAGTGTTTCATTGATTAATCACAATTTCACTTTGAGTACTGTAGATTAGATATGATAAACCATGATTGTAAAAAAAAAGCCCAGACCAATGAGTCCAGTTCTTCACTAAACAAGATGCAACATTCAACAAGTCAAGTTTTGTTGACCCCCACACAACGTAACAGCTGCGAAATGCATACTTTACTAAATAGTTGAGGTTATAATGAACTATTTATTTTCTTTTCTGCACCTTGTCTAGTTGTGTAGTTGTGTTCACTGGCTGTGGAGACAATTATAAACACTTCAGAAAATTCTGCACCAACACTTGGCTATATGAAAAAAATGTTTAAACTGAGTTTTCTATTGTCTTTAAAAATCTATCGTTTTCTTTGACAGTATTTGGTTCAAGAAGTCGAGGAACCCACGCAATCATCAGAGTTAAAAAAACAGTAGCTCGAGGTGAACCAGTGAGTGTTGTCCAAAGCCACATTTTGTTTCAACTTTTTATACTGCTACTGAATCCAAGATGCATCAATCATCTCTTTCTCTTTGCATGATTTTTGCTCTGGCAGCTGCTCCACATGTCTTGTTTCCCTCAGAAATACGAACTGCAAATGCTTATTATGACCTTTGATCAAGCCTACTCTGGACTGTAACTTAAGTACAGTTTTAATGATATTTTATATATACTCAAAGCTGCCATTTGTATACAGTAATACGCGTGATGTCAGTTTGCCTATTTTACATCTTTACATAAGAGTATGCTTGGATCTTTGATCATTTGCAGACTGTGAATAATAAGTTGTGCTATAACAGTGTATACATTATATTAAATACAGTAGAGACTATCGTATAAGTGGGTCATACTCAAACTGACCTGTTATTCTAATTATCCCCATTTTACATCAGAGGAAAGCATCACTGCATACCAACCAATCAGCCAAATTACCACTTAGTCTAATGAATAATACTACCACTGAACACTATTCACCAGCCCTATCGGGAAAAAGATTCACACCCGAACACACAGACATAAATACACAGAAGAAGACGCAGTAAGACTAAGACCGTTCATATCCTGACAATTAATCAGAGATATTGGCAGCTCTGTTGTGCTGCTACACCGGGGGTCCTGATTTCACAGCCAGCCTCCGTCACCACTGCGTCAGCACTGATGAGCTCAGCCTTACCGGTGGGGAGGGGGCTGGAGCTGGCCAACAGAGGGAGAGAGAGAGAGAGAGAGAGAGAGAGGAAACGGGGTGTTGCCGCCTCTGAGACACACTCACGCATCACAGAGTAACAGCAGTAGGGCGAGGACAGGGCATCCCTCCATCCTCCTCTTTAGAAGAAAGAAAACAACAAGGCTGCTTGTTTTTAAAATTACTAAAGCTCTACAAAACTTCGTAGATTGTAAAACATAACCAAGGCCGAGATATTGTTGAGAAACACTGCACCTCGACACCAGGAGAGCGAGTTCGCCAGAGAAAAGACCGAGCTCCGCGTGGAAGCAGACGGACCGTTTCAGCACCTCGGACAGCGACCATGGCTCCAATGGTGGAGGAAGGGGCTCAGCTCGGTGAGTCCCTGTCTGTTGAGTTCATTCATTCATTTATTCGGTAAAACACAGGTGTGAATGGCTGAGGGTGAATGGGTGAGTGCGATGTGGGTGTTAGTAGGTAGTTGCGCGTGACTCTACCGAAAAGTATTTTTAGTCGCCACTAGCTAATGTGTTCATTTTTTGATTCATGCTCTAATTTAAGCCCATTGTCTAAAAAATAACGAGAGTCCACGGGTGTTAGAGAAGATTATTTTAAGAGGAATTTTCATTAAAAAATGAAAAGCTTTGTCCAGTATGTTGCCTCACCCTTTCACTCCGTAAAACAACGTGTTTGAGGCGACTTCTAGCCTCCATTTTGCAGCTAGCTTGAGGGCGACAGCTAATTATCTGGAAAACTAACCTGCAGGGTGGAGTTGATTTTTTGTGTGTGTGATAATATGAACACAGTTCATTTTTATAATTAATTATGTAGGGCAGGTGAAGCCTGGGAAGCACCTGTTTGTTTTCAGTATTTCCTCTCGGTCCAGCAGCTCCCTCTCCGCCCTCCCGCTGCCACATCCATCTGTCTGTTGTTGTTGCCTCGAAAACCCCTCCACCCAGGGGCGTTAGGTTGAAATATTAATGCAAGAAACGGGTGAAAACAGTATGTACAAGCGCACTGATCTAACATCACATACTACCTTATTGTTTCTATTGAGAAATCTGAATTGGTGATACATTTCAGATGGATGCTGTTCTTACAGCTATCACAACAGGAAATGAAAATTTGCAAAGTAAAATCCGGGATAATAACAAAAGAAATACCAATTACACACCGGCCTATATTATCAGAGTAAAATAAGCTGGAAATAGGTTTTATCTTACATATATTGTAACAGTGTGTTAATACAACACTTTGAGTACCAGCGTCAGAAACATGCTGGCAACCAGGTTATTGGATGAGAATTTAAAATAAATGGATAAAAAATGTTATAGATAATTATCTAATTCATATGCTTTACATTAGATTTTACTAGATTCAAAAGATTCAAAAGACAAGTACATGAGCGATTACCCCTCATCTTCACCTCTTTCTCTCTCTCTCTCTCTCTCTCTCTCTCTCGCTCTCTCTCTCTCTCTCTCTCTCTCACTTTGTATGGGTGTTAACCTGAGTGCTTTTCCACTGGGCCGCCCTCTTAACTGCAGGAAATGCTCAGTGTATCCTCCATTGAAATAGACCCATTAGCTCTAACCGCATGAGAAGGCAGCATGATTGCTGTTGAGTCACAGTTCAGCACCATGAAACAAAGAGCTGAAGCATTCAGTGTCAAATATCCCTGAAATATGTCTCCATAGTACTGTTTCAGTGATGCTACAGAAGACAAAAGTACCATTGAAAGAAATTAAGTCCCTAGAGTACCACTTATGTTAAAAAGAAAGCACAATTAAAATCCACCGGCCATTTTCCTCACTGAGTTTGAGCAAATTTTCCCCTGCTGTAGAAGGAATATAAATCAGTCTGACACAAGGTCTGTCGGAAATTTCTGGGCTTTATGGCTTTAATGCCATTTTTGCAGATAGTTGACCCAGCCTGGCTTTACATTGTTGAGGGGCACAATAGTTCGCACAAAACAAATGTAAAACAGCCTTTAAGAAGCCTTTTGGCCTTGATAGATAAGCTTGTGTTGTCTTCAATATTGATCTGTGTGGTCCTGATGTTTCCTTTTTAAATCTGGTCATCAGTCAAAAAATTATCCTTAACCCATTTACACTATAGGGCTATTATCATTGACAGATATTGTAATTGTAGTGTTTATTAAAAAATAACAGATGACAGAAAAACAGAGTACATTTTTTGTCCCTTTTAATGTACTGCCCCTGAGTTCAGCCATTTTCATAAACCTGCTATCAAGAAATCAGCCTTTCCCAAATTGATGTTGCATAGTTTTCCCAGCAGCTCATTACTTCCACCAGCTGTTTCCTGTTGATTTACTGAAACCTTGTTTGGGATATGAACACAGAACTGATGGTACTTCATCAGTGTTGAACAGATTGACTTGTTTTTATCTCTCTGAGTCAAGACTGCAGCCTACGTCAGTCAGTCAGTCACACAAAATGGCTTCAGTTGCTTTAGTGTAACAATAATATCAGGTTGTGCCCATTGTACAGCAGTTGACTGTTTTGCTGTAGTTTGTTCCACAGTGTTTTTGAGTCAGACATTTTTAATTAAATTTCCTTTTCTACTGTTCTCTCCACTCTCTTTGTCTTCCCCCATAGTGGCAGTGCCAGTGGGTGTTGCTGTGGTGAGTGTCTTTGGCCTTGTCTTCACTGTGTCAGCCTTTGCGTGGATCTGTTGCCAGCGTAAAAACACCAAATCCCAGAAGACACCTCCCTACAAGTTCGTGCACATGCTCAAAGGGGTCGACATTTACCCAGAGAGCCTCAGCGGCAAGAAGAAGTTTGCTGCAAATGCAACCACGACAAGTAATGAGACCAGTAAAACTGACGTTAATGGAAACTGCCACACTACATCACTGATGAGTCCGACTGGCACCGGTAAACTAGCGTCAAGTCCAAGTGACGCCAGACAGGCGCTGCATCTTGATCTGGAGAAACGGGATCTTAATGGCAACTTCACCACCAAACCATTCCATCACCACCACCAGAAGGTACGGAGCTCACCAGATCTAGAGCTGCCCTCTCCTCATGCAGGGTTCACCCAACCTGGAGTGATGGACCGCCGTGACATCCCCTCACCATCCAGCACCCTCTCTAGCCAGGCACCCACACCAGCTGTAGACAAGCCCCAAGGAGAGGAGAGAGAGAGTGGGCTAGGGACCCTTCACTTCTCCCTGGAGTATCAGCCAGAGAGGAAGGCATTCATTGTCCATATTAAGGTACTGCAAGTGTTTAGTTTGGTGTTTCTATGTGTATGCGTGTGTCTTTACAATCAGCTTTTTTAGAGTAGTGTGAACAAAATGGTTTGACACAGTTTTGACTCTTTTTGAAATTTTTGATCCAGGAAGCCCATGGCCTGACCCCAACTGATGAGCAGTCGCTGACCTCTGACCCTTACATCAAGCTGACCCTGCTGCCAGAGAAAAAGCACCGGGTGAAGACTAGAGTGCTGAGGAAGACGCTGGACCCCGCTTTTGACGAGACCTTCAGCTTTTACGGGATCCCACTGGCCCGAGTGTCAGAGTTGGCCCTTCACTTCATGGTGCTGAGCTTTGATAGGTTCTCCAGAGATGAGGTCATCGGAGAAACCCTTGTACCGTTGTCTGGGATCGACTTATCAGAAGGTCGTGTCCTGATGACCCGAGAGATCATCAAAAGGAATGTCAAGGTAAGATGATGAGTCCTTTAAATTTACTGTTTACGTGTTTTTTTGTGCCACTATTGGGCTCAGATTTATACATTTACACATTCAGTTTTTCATGTACAGTACACTATATATTTTTATGCTATTTATAAAAAACTAACACTCAAACAAACCACAACATCACTTAAAATTTTAAAACCACTCCAAGCATGACTCATCATTTCCTCATAATGACACTCATGTTCATCACTAAAAACACAGCAACAAAAGTGCTCTTTCTATTGTTATATTAGCGAGTACATTAATCAGGACAAGGCCGTCCTGAAATTGTTTTACTTTTTATGATGTAATGATATTTAAATCACAAAGCTCTCTCTAACTCCCCTTAACGCAATTTCATCATAATATTATTTGTAAGTTATTAGAAAATCTTTCCTAGTATATTCAAGTGTTAGTTTAATGGCATAGTCTACATCCTGAACAGTGCTGTGAAGCAGTTCGACTTTTCATTTCATCAGATAGGAAGTGGATCCCTCTGTGGAGACACAGAGACAAGATCTGTTGCACTATTATGGATTTGAAAGTTGATACTGAAGTCTGATGCCCTCAAATGAACTGCTGTGAATCTGGATATGTGGCAGCCTTTTTGTTTCTTTTTTTATTAGTTTTATTTTTTTTGACTCAGCTTGTTATTCTGTTTTGCAGAATGTGTCATTTTTTTGAAAGAACTGATCAAAGAATGGAAACTTGAAAGCAAAATTTTTAAATAAAATAGGCTATCACTCAGAGGTTGTTATATTCACATTGAACAGACAGTGATATCCACACCACACTGTTATGGATTTGTGGGCTGATGGGCAATAGACTTCTGCTCCAAATTGGCTGTTCCTGGCAACTATGAGGACCACAAATGTGTTATAGCCATTTCCAGTAAGATGTTTTTCCTTTTCCAGGAATGTAATGTGCTGCAGTATCAGCACCATTGTATTTACATTACCTGAAACTACATCAGACTACCCATGGACAGCAGGGTTGGCTACACTACGATTAGTATATTTGTGACTTTAAAGGATGCAGTACTTGATAACATTTCTATCCTTACGAAACCTCTGGGGTCTGTTATGAAGGAGCTTTTAAGATGGTTTGGCTGTAAATGAGCATCGTCCATTTGCAGGTGGAATGTCAAGTGATATCATTGTAATTATAGATTTGTGGGCTAGTGATGCAGTTTTCAGAGCTCTGCTAAAATAGAAACACTGTTTCTACCAGCTGATATGTTCGCACACACTTCTACCTTCCCAGAAGGAATGTGAGCTATCTGTGATATTTTTAAAGATGTTTGATACATACAGTACTCCAGAGAAGCGCTGGAAAATGAGAGTCAGATTCAGAAAAATATAGCACAGCTCCGTCTGTATTTTTATCATCAAGAGGATAATATTGCACTGGCGCACTCTCCACGCTGACACTAACCATACTTTTCCAGTTCCATTCGGAGGGACAAATTTCATAAACATTTGCTGGTTGAATCTGCAGTGTCTGAGCACTTTTTTGGACACTCAAATAAAAAATTGTTTTAGAATTTAGAATGCTTTGTAGTGAGATCTAGCTCCTTGATTCTTTTGTTTACTCTGCTTATTTGACTGTGGTTATTTGCTGTGTATCAGCTGCATATTCAGAGTATTTTTTCTTAATTTAAGAGAAAAATTTGCCACTAGTTCCTCTGCATCACTTTAGGTAAAAGAAATATGGTGCAAACAACCCCATGATGGATTAACAGGAGCTTTACTGCCTGCAAAAGGATTTAGCATAACATTTTATTCATAATTAATACAGTATTTTACATGGCCATTAGTTATGTGTATGATTTGCAAGACTTGTTTCAAAAATACTTTTTGGCTCAAATCTTTCAATTAAGCCGACTACATTGGTCAGAAGCAAAAGCTTTTGCTAACAGGGTGGTGGCTCTCTTTGTCTTCATGGCATAGATTTTGTCTCACTGCTTCATGTGGGTGCGTGTGTGTGTGACTCTGTGTGTGTGTATGCATGTGTAAACACAGCAGCTCATTGAATCGAAACCCCGTGTCGCAAGCAATGTAGCCATGACCATGTTTTCAGCCTGGAAAACGACAAAAACAACAGAAGAGAATAGAATATTTGCATAGTCATCCTTGTTTCAAATTTATATATATATATATATATATAAAGAATTACAAAAGTGGCGTATTCGCATTTGTGTTTTCAAGAACCTAACCTTAGAAGTTGTCTGCATGTTACTTCTCATTGCCATGGCAACCATGAGCTGAGACATGACACCCGTTAAGTGTGATCACAGCATCAGAGGCGTCAACTCTCTTGGGTGTGGACACAGACGTGCATGTGTGCAAAATGCAGTACACAGTGGCAGCACTAATGTAGGGCAGATTAGGGAGCTTCTCAATTACACATTTGTGCTGGTTATTATACGAGAACACACCCTGTAAGCAGGTGATGATTATTTAGTTGGCAGCCATTTAAAAGTCAGCATGGACACCATTTACAAAGGAGAAATCACTACATTGTTGACTGTCGCTAATTATCTGCTCAATTATTCATCATTACATAGAAATGCCAATTACCACACTCTGCTGAGTGAACAACTTGAGGTAAATACAGCATCAGGCAATGGTTCCTTGTATAAGCACCATATTAAAGTTGCTCCAAAGGCGTTAATTGAATCCCTACATTTTTCAATGTTCATCAATGTTACATATTTAGAACGAAAAAATAATTGCAAGCCTTAAAATGGCTAAACTTATCTATCACTAACTCTCCTCCTTCGTTTGATCTGCACTGATCTTTGAAATGTGCAAATGGTCCCTGCATATATCTCCACCCACTCGCTGACCTTTGACATTGCTCATCAAACACACAAACATCTGTTTTTTTCTGTTTAACTAGCTACTATTGGCAATGGCAGGAGGTAATATAGGAGTAATTAAGCCATAGATACAGAAGGAGAAGAACAATGGTGTATTGCACAAGGTAACCTACAAGTTATTATATCAGAATAGTATTAAGTTTTATGATTTGTATGCATTTAATGAATTGTTCTCCACAATATTGGAAAAGTAATCATACTAGATAACACAAGCCTTCAGGTTACATTGTTCTCAGACAACTGATAATGTATGTGATATGGAAAAACACCAGCATAAAAGAGATGGGACTGATTTCTTTGTTGTGTGATGTATGAGTCCTTGGTTGTTTAAATGTGTTTTTACACTACATTTCCTTGGCACAAAGGCTAAACCATAGTGTTGATTGCTCATTTTGCTAATGATATGTCATGTAGAATTAAAAAAAAGACCATATGGATATGATGACAAGGTTAAAAACGTGTTTCATTGGAGGGCTCCTTTAATAACATTATGTTAGGACAGATGTCTTTTTGCATACAACCTCTGTGGCAATAAAAAAGGTCAGAATAAATAAAAGGTTGTTTTTGAAGTGAAAAATATTGGCTTGTTTGTTCTGCTGCCTGAAATACGTTTGGTTGCCAGTTCATGTCTGGTTTCCAAGCAGACAAACAAGTTAGACAGTCTGTTCTTGTCTGTCTCCTTATACATCTGCCATCTCTTTTTGTGTCACCCTTTTTTTTACATTTATTTTTCTCAACACTGCGTATCCCACCACCTCTCAACCATTCAACCCCCCTCTATCTCTCCCCAGAAGTCCTCAGGCCGGGGCGAGTTACTGCTGTCCTTGTGTTACCAGTCCACCACCAACACTCTGACTGTGGTCGTCCTCAAAGCTCGCCACCTGCCCAAGACTGAAAATAATGGACCAACAGGTAAATACATTTTTAAGATTTACCTTTACAAGATGCACAGTTCATACACTGTGTGCATGAAGTTCACTCACATAACCATAAACAGATGAGACCAAATATAATTTTTCCCTTCCTGCCACGTAGCTCAGGCTACTTTGTATGCTGGGCTAGTTGCCATAATGACACCACTACTGCACTAAAGTAATCTGATCAGGATGTGATAGAGAGCACTTTAGTGACAGCGGCACACAAACACACACACACAAGATGTTTACACAGCCAGCCTCTTTTGTGCTCATCAGTAACATCCATCATTTCCGCTCCATCGATCACCATATTGATCTGGCTTAGGAAGAATATGCCACTCTGCAACTGCTGCAAGGATGTATATTACCGGGTCTTTCTCTTTGCCTCTGTCCTTACTTTTGTCTTCTGCTCTTGTCATTTTTCATCTACAGATCCTTACGTCAAGGTGAACATGTACCATGGGAAGAAGCGTGTGTGCAAGAAGAAGACCCACGTGAAGAAATGCTCCCCCAATCCGGTCTTCAATGAGCTCTTTGTCTTTGATCTGCCCTCTGAAGAGGGCCTGAGGGACACCAGCGTGGAGCTGCTGCTGATGGACTCAGACACAAGCAATTCACGCTGCCCCAACACCGTCCTCGGGCGCCTGGTGCTAGGTACATCGGCAGCAGGCACCCCCGGCGAGCACTGGAGGGAGATTTGTGATCATCCGCGTCGCCAGATTGCCAAGTGGCACGCCATGTCAGAGGATTAGAGGGTGCCAGTGGATTTTATTGGCTATATTGGTTTGGTCCAACCACAGGAGGGATAGAATGAGAATGGGCGGGTTTTATTGTCTCGCTAGCCAATACCCATTGGACTTTCAGTGAGGGCGGGTGGGAAATAAATTGAAGGGAACTTTGATGTTGTAGGGAAGGTCCTTTTGAAGTGATGTCACCATTCAATCAGTCATTCAATCACTAATCTTTGAAGTTATTGGGGTTCAGCATGGAGGGTGGGGCATGACGACGGCAACCCCATAGCTTTAAATGATCCCAAAGACTGTCACCAAAAAATCACCTGGTAACATGCAACAACATCTCCATGACAACACCTAGTTGTCACTGTAACCGTGTGCAGTGCAGAATGTCTTAAATGTCGCTATTACTCTTCGTCCTCTCTTCTCTTCCTCTGCTTCTTATTCTTCCTCTCCTCTGTTCTTCTTCTGCTCTTTCGTCAGCTCTTCTTCCTATAAATAGTAACCAAGTCCATCATATAAAAACCAGAATGAACCACATCTGACAATGCTGTAAAAAGTGTGGATTATTAAAGTTTATTTTATAACAACATTTTCTTCATAAAGATGTAGATTGTTTTTATTTATGTTTTTGTTTTGTACTCTTATAGTTAATTTGTTGAACATGTTTTGTAAGTATAAGTGGTATTTCATATATCATTACTTAAGTACAAGAAAGCCTAAATTAGGTGGTTTGAGAAAAGACTGGAACAGGCTGAGTGCACTGGGGACAGTTAACCGTGGATGCATTTATGAGTGTGTGTGTTTGTGGGTGTGAGTGTGTGTGAGTATGTTTCGATATGAGAGTGCTTTTGCTGATGCAACGGTGTGTGTGCATGGGCCTTTGTGTGTGTGTGTTTTGCTCTAAAGAGATGTGAGCCACCTACTGTTTACCGTCAGTGTTTTGTCCCCCTTACTGTGAGCACAAAGACAGCTGAAGTGTAAATGTATGTACCTTACTATAAAACATGGCAAGTCTTCGAAAAATACTGACTTTGTTGTCTTTCTTTCACTAACGTTTTAAGTTAAATGTGAGTGTGTGTATTTTCTCTTTCATGGCTGGTAGAACTTTTTTTATCGTTACATCTAAAAGAGTAATTCCATGTTCTCTTAAAGGTAAAAGCCTCTTCTAAAATTAGAAAATTACATTACATAGTCTGCACATGGACGCATGTGCATGTGTGTGTGTGTGTCCTCACCTCCAGCACCCTGGGGATGACATCACTGGGCCCCTTTCCAAGTCTGATGATGCAATAACTGCTGAGTGGCTAAGTGCTCTAGGATGAAGTCATCATGTCTGAATTTAATATCAGCTAAGTGGTTGGGTGAGGGAGGACAGCTGGCTCAGCTCGCTTATCTGCTTAAAAATACAGATAAAACTAAGACATGGATCTCTGTGGCATCTCATTCTGCCTCTGTCCTCGCTCTTCCCTTCTTTCCTCTGGCGTCAACTCTTTCACTGAGTTGCATCATGTGTTCGGAGCTAAATTCTCCGGAGAAGCAGGACGTTCCTGTCACTCTGCTCTTCCTCTGTGGTTCTGACCCATGAGGCTGCTCGCTGAGACTGCTTTCTATTTTAAACCTCCGCTGTCATCTTTGAAGTAACATCATAGACCTTTGAAACGTGCAGCGTCACTACCATCAGGACGTCAAAGCAAAAGTTCTGGGCAATGGGGTCCTTTCCTTGAAAAAAATGATTACTATACTATATATTATATTATTTTAATAACCCAATTATTTGGTTTACTATTTAAATGCAAAAAGCACTTATTCACTAATTTCTACAGCAGCTTCTCTATTGCTTTAACCTTACTTGAAAACAAGCTGAATCTCTTCTGCTTCTCCCAAATATAGAGGGTAAATAAGCACTGCCCCTCTAGCTTGAACAGGCCTTACACATTCAGCTAACATCCCCCTATTCTTACATCCTTCGGCTAACCAATTACCATTAAGCCAGCTATGCTATGCTCCAATATGAAGACTAATTATCCTGTATCGGTTTAGTGTCTTGTTCAAGGACATGATGAGCACCGTGTCACTGATCCCAGTCTGGGACTTTCTAATGGTTAGATTGCAAAGATGAACATCCCCCACCTCTGAAGGCAGAACTGGGAGCAGATTAAAACAGAAACACTAGTATAGTGATGTAGCCATGCAGTCCAGTCATACTACAGGGCAAATTATTGCCATTTTCATGAGAGAATAAAGGTCATACTGTGTACTTATGAAGAACAAGATCAAGATTGTCTATTTAGCGTTAAAAATGTTAATAAATAATAAAACTTATCTCTGTAGTAGCTCTACTTGTAAAGGTCTGTTGTGAAGAATTTGGAAAGATCTGTTAGATAAAGATTATGATATTTATAAGTTTCTTTTCATTGGCTATTGGCTTGAAAAAAAAGAGAGTAATGTTTTTTTTTACCTTAGAATGAGTTTTTTTGTACACACAGAGGGAGTGGGTCCTCTTCCCTGGAGTACTCCATATTTCACAGCCATATTTCTGTAGTAGTTCAGAAAGGACAAACCAAACAGTGGCTTTAAAGTTTCACTGCTGCTGCAGGTCCGTTTGCTTGCTTGGAGGGGGAGATCGAGCAGAGGAATATTTAACGTGTGCAATCTGCAACTTTAACACAAGCTGCCACTTGATCTCAGGCTGTAGTTTCTCAGATAAAGCCCCGAAAAAACACCACCATTATCATATTCCCACTACACGTTTCCCTCCTCTTTCGCTCCAAAATTGTTCAGATTTATCATTAACTTGTAAACAAATTTTTCCCAAGCATTTGTCCAGAAGGCACTAAGTGATGCTTTTATGTCTGTATCTGTCTGTCTGTTAAGTGGCACCTTTAGTGGCCTGTAATTATTGTTGGATACTCTTTTCACTTTTAGAGAACTAGGAAACACAATATAATGACAGGTATGAGAAGAAGCAAAATAAAAAAAAGAAGACCAAATCCATAAAAAGCACAGCGATTTCTCTAAAGAAAAGATGAAAATTATAGTAGCCAAGTACAAAGATTTTTTCTTTTGGTTGCAAATATGTTTCATTGTTTCCAAACAATAACTGTTTTTAGACCATTCAGTAGAGCAGGGTATAATTTTCTACATTTCTTTCTGTCATTTTAAGCCTCACACAGTGCAAGGTTGGCTGCCTCATCCTACCTAAGCCACTCAGTTTTTTCATGACAGTTTCACACACAAGTTGAAGTATATGTACAGACACACAGATCCAGACATGCACATTCGATCTTTTAGATTTCAAATTTAAGACACAACTGTGAAGATGAAAAAGTCACAGAGACAACTGTATGCAGATGAACAGCATACTGAGTGCATGTGTGGTTGTGTGTGTGTGTGTGGGTGTGTGTGTGTGTGCTAACAGCTGGCCCAGGAGGCAATAGCAGTGAGGAGTTAGTCCCTCAGGATCTCATCAAAGAGCATCCTCAGCGAAGCAGCCCCTGACTTTTGCTCTCCTGCATACAATGTTAATACATCCTTATGTACATAATATGTAACCTGTCTACTGTGCAACATCTGTCTCAAAGAGGTCAAGTCAATCAGGTTCAGAGAGACAGGTACAGCAATCAAATCTCTTGCAGCAGAGCAAATCTGTCAGCCCAGAATACAGATGATGTTGTGAGTGTATGTATGTATGCAAATGACTGTGAACAAGAGAAAGACTTGTCCTAATTAGGAATCTTTAGGAGATCACAACTCAAACTGAACATCATTGTTCTTAATAATTCCTGCTGTCACCACGGTTGAGGATTTGATTATGGGACCAAACTGTGCAGAGAGGGGGAGACAAGCCACTTGCAAAGCACAGAACTTGTGATCCCAAATTGCACCTTTAATAGATTGTAACCTGGACATGAAGCACACCTTAAAAAGATCAATCTGCAGAGGGAAGTGAGGGAATGAGGAGATTGAAGTGGTGGAGGAGGAAGTAGATAGATGGTTGGAGGGAGGAGGAGGTGTGACGAGAGTCAAACAGGCTGACAGGAACGGAGGAAGCTGTGGGGAGGGTTGACATAATGTCATGCAGAGATACAAGATCAAGGTCGAGGGTCTGAAATGAGACTGAAATGAGAAAGATAAGCAGGAAAAAAGTTAGTTTGGGACACAGTGAGACGAGTCTGTGAATAGGTGATGTGAGTGGGTTTGCAGACAGTCGTCAGGCTGGCTTTCTCAAGGTCGTTTGCAGATAATGAAACATCGGCAAAGAACTGGAATGAGGAAGCTGAAGCTTTGAATGATTGAGACCTAAACCCAGTGACTTCAGTAGAATAGCCTACAAGTAAAACTGTTCAGTGACTCAGCACAATGTCCTTGTGTGAATAAGCAATGAAAAGAAGAAACTCAAAATAGCTTCTTACGGCATGAGAATATGAGCAATACCTGGGCTCCTGAGCAACCATAAATTAGCCATTGTCGATAGTCAACTAATACATCAGCAAATGCATGCATTGTGTATGATGTGATGAAAGGATGTCATTTTTGAATAATAACATTTTCAACCTCAACATGAAAAGAAAAAATAATTTCAGTTAATATTACATTCACATCTTTAGTATAATTCATATTTCATCCTGCTGCATAAACATTTGTTACCAGAAAACTAAATTTCGCCTCTTTTGTTTCTCAAATATTGAGCCACTGCTCTGTAAAGTATTTTTCCTTTTGTAACAAAAACATCTTGGTTATACAAGATATCATAAAAAAACTGTGGTTTGTTTGTGTGTTTGCAGTGTTTTTTTTTAGATATCCAACATTTCATTTCATTTCATCAACACTTCCCCTCAGGGTTGTTCTATTGTGTTGACAACAGAGGAGAAACAAAAGGCACGACTGACACTGTAGAGACGGGACATATTTATATAACCTGTTATCAGCGCTGTATCTTTACCAGGGGCACACAGTAACAATGCACAGGGGGAGAGAGAGGACAAACAGCAAAAAAAAAGCAGGAAACAGCACAAGAGATTAAGCAAGAGGAGCAGAAAGCATATGTGTGATGACAAAGCTTATGGAGGCCAATGAATTATTAATGATGACAACACCCTTACATAAGACTCCATATTAGAAAGTGTGGAACCTTACATCCAGCTAAGCACTGGTTTCATATGATTGTTGCTCAGATGCACACACACCTAGAGAGACAGAGTGAAGGGGGAGATTATGCACAATGTTATGATGATGTCTTATGAAACTGGGTGTTCTTGTCAGGCTTGGCTGGTCAAGAGAAGCAAGGACGAACAGCATCTTTAAATCCTTTTGTTTCAGCCACCAACACAAGCTTTTAATCTTTTTAAACTGAACAACACCATCCAAGCACAGGCTAGCTGGGCCAACAAATTCAGCTCTCAAGCGAATTTGAGAGAGTTGGTTGGGCTGGAGAGAGAGCTGGATGCGGGAAGCAAAGCAGTCACTTGACAGGCGGTGAGTCATTCACACGCACATCTTCAGGTGGGTGACGTTACAATCATCAGGAGAAGATCTCCCAATCTGCAGGGTTAGTTAGAATTTATCACAAGAAACAGAACAACACTAAAGAACACTGGGCTAAAAACTGGCCTGGTTTGTGCTCAATGTTGCGCCGGCACAATGTTTGGCCCAATGTTTGGCTCAATGTTGATGTTATTTTTATAATAGTATTGAGTTACTCGATGTAAACAGCCCTCCTGCTGGCTGCTTTTGCACTCATTGCTACAGAGTATCTCAGCTCAATTGCATCTGTGGTGTATTGATGGAACAATGGGTCGTTTTTAACCCAGTGTTTTTGTGTGGAGGGTTTAACTGCAAGATACCACAGAAGAACTATTTTGTGCCAATATATCAATAATACAATGCTAACATACACAACTATCTGTGCCACTCAGCTTTATAAGACAGCAATGCTACAAGTAAGTAGCCTATAGTTTTTTACTTTTTGAAAATTCCACTGTTAGT
>JAQNCA010000019.1:5322008-5334577 GCA_029783725.1 Acanthurus tractus | reverse complement strand
CACTCAGCTTTATAAGACAGCAATGCTACAAGTAAGTAGCCTATAGTTTTTTACTTTTTGAAAATTCCACTGTTAGTTTAGCGTGACTAGAGTTCTTTATTTGCATCTAAACAGCAAAATTTCTCATTTCAAGTGCAAACTCGTACAGCATTGCTCGGAAAACTTAAATTCTTTCCATGTGTAAAAACAATCAAAAAAAGACAAAACCATGCAAAAAATACTCCAAATGCTTCAAGTATGTTATGTGCTTCAAGTTTGTTTTGTGTTTTTGTCTCATGTTGTCTGATTTTTATGAGGTACTGTTGTGGGAGTGTGACCTGTGGAGGTTGCAGGAACCTCACAGACAAAAACAAGAGTCAGCCAATCACTTGACCTGCACTTGACCATCACGGTTTTATTGACTGCATGGAGAAACCAAAGCACTGGAAGAACTGGAAGAAACCCACACAGACACTAAAATGAGATGCAAACTAAAACACAGGAGCTTCATTCTATGAGACAAAAATGCTGACTGCTGTGCTACCTGCATATAATGCGATGCTGCTTTGGATATCTCCAAAATTCATGCTTAAATTATGCATGGATAAAAGCACTGCAGCAGGAAGATTATAGCTCTGATACCATGTTTAGGCAGACATTCATAGTATTTTCTGACTTACAAATTAACACTAATCCACACTAATAATGTACTTTAGATCTATATAATTTTTTCATTCAAATTGCTCTTTGTTATTTGAACGCACCATGCAAAAATCTTGATATGCTGTGTTTCAAATGCAGCTTTTTTAAGGAACTTATTTTTCCTCCAACATTCGTCTTTATCCCTCCATGGATGGATGTCACTTATTTCTCTCTCATCTCTTCTGTCACTTCTGCTTTCCTGCAATGTCAAAATGACTAACATTCAAAATTCTGACTTCACAGTGTCGCAGTCTGACCAATGTTCTTCCTTTCTTTCTAAAGCCTCTCATTTTCTTGGATGCTGTTCCATATATGATAGCAAGTCTGTCACTCTGTGTTTCTTACTTACTACTGCACAACCCACCGCCTCCACATAACAGCCATGAGCTGCAGATTGTTCATTTGACAGTTTTCCAGCAGGCTTTTCTCCATCTGTACTCTTGGTTGATCTCATCGTGTCATCTATACTCCTATGCAATCACACTTAAAGAAGATTTATAGCTATGGTGTCTAATCACAAAAATCTCTCTCTGTTGCTGACCTGAACAAGTTCAAAGTGATTTCTCTTTATTAAATCACTACACATAGTGACTAAATAGATGTATCTTTTTTAATAGAGAGTAAAACATTCCTTTTGGTTTAGTGAAAGTAATTAACTTGTTTTGCACAAACTCATCTACAGCAACTACAAGATGAGTCACAATCATTATTGCTTTGTCCTCCAGAGTCAGTCTCATCTTCCAGTTCTCCTTTTAAAACACCATCTGACTGTGTTTCTGTCTGTCTATCTGTCTGTCTGTCTGTCTAGAGAAATATGTCCCCAGTGCACTGCAGGATGGAGGGATGAGTCACTGTGGAAACGACCTTAACAACAGACCATTAAACAAGTTTCACTGAGACCTTTACATCTGGCACACACGCACACACACGCACGCAGGGAAGTAATGAGCACACACTGCGTGCATATTTCTACTTGCAGACGCATAATGTTACACTTGGTTGGAGCAGGTTTCCAGCAACCGTGATTGGGGACTCATAAGTGACAATAACATTAAGCATCTGCCTCAATCCTGATACTTAGCACAACACAGCCCACATACGTAAACACCCACACAGACTAATTACCTCATTTTAATGGGGACTGAAGGCTGCCTATTAGTCAGGTTGTGAGAGCATAGAGAAATAGATTAGTTAGGGGTTGAAGCCATTAAAGGCTGGCATTGGTTAATGAGTGCAAACAATCACTCTTGGGGAGTTTCAGCAGCTCAGCATGTGACATGTGACATGCAGAATGTCGCTGCATATTAAAAGGCAAGTTTTAGACTGTATCTTAAACTTTTTTTTCTTTTGTTTTGCAACAGTTAATAAGTCAGTATAAAGAGCCCTGATTGGAGCTGTCCTATTTAAATATATAGTTAATCAGGGGTAGGCAGCCATGTATTTTGGAAGTCTGCAGGCTTTCATTTCAAACAGCAGGCGGACTCTCTGATTAAAAGCCCTTCAAGAAGCAACTAATCAGCTGCTTGTGTTTGGTTGAAATGCAAATTAGGTTCTCTACAGCCCACATGGTTGGCTGTAACTTCCATACAATGTTATATTCTTCTACCTAACCTCCACTCACATGCACAATGCACAAGTTAACTCTGAGTGGAGCATGAACATGTTCTGCGGATTTTAAGTGATCTGAAGTTTAGATTTTTGTGTTTCTTCCTTTTACAAGAAAATACCGACATGGGTTAAAAATGAAAATGGTGACAGTCAAAATGAAAGATCAGTGGTGAAAGAAGAAAAAAGAAAAATCATCCATCTGGGACTATGAATATCTGAGATGCCTGCTCCAGACTCATGGTTGAACAAATGGAGCAGCTCACACACAGCCTGTCACTTTTTCAGTGACTACAGTATAGAGCCAAAGTCACGGCCCCACCTTCAGGCTAACTTCTGTTTCACTAGCTTTTGCATCCCAAAGCAGTGTCTCAATGATCCTTTCTGTCATTCATCTGTCTGCAAAAATGGTGCATGTTCCTGGGGTCCCTAAAACTCTTTGATGATTTTAACAAATTAAACAATGAATAATTTGTTTGCATTCAAAAAGGCTTTCATATAAATGTAGATGTAGTAGTGCAGCAGTGCACATACTTCCACTTGATTTGGTTTTGTCTGACGTTTCGCCTCTTATCCAAGGGGCTTCATCAGTTCATGTTCTTCAGCCTGGCCGAGTCAGACGAGCATGAACTGATGAAGCCCCTTGAATAAGAGGTGAAACTTCTTCACAGGCATATTACCAAGTCCAGTTGCCTTCAATTTATTCGCCCAGATTGTTAGCTATTTTTTTTTTATTACCACCTCTATTTGGACAAAATTATTACAGTACATCATCAACTTCAGAACATTTTGATGTTTCCATATTATTTTCTGACAATATTTAAAGTTGAGAACAATGATGTGTTAAATCTAAGAAAAAGAATCGATAAGTGATGTTGTGTTGACATGTGAACAAATCTGACCAAAAGCAACGGTCTCCTGCTATAAAACCTCTGTTTGTAGGGATGGTTAATAAATTATCCTTCCAACCGATCGAGACACAACTGGAGCATTTCAGCCAATAAAGAATTGGGTAAATGATCCATACAGGTTGCTATGGCAACAGTATGAAGGCCACAGGTGCATATCCTTGAGGAGCAAGATAGAAACAGGATCATTTTAAGTTTATCAGACATAGTCTGTAAAGCTACAACCACCTGGGGGCTGGGGCGTGTGTGTGTGTGTGATTTAGGCACACGCACACACACAAGAGGTTAAAAAGGTTCACTGATCTCTTGCTTCAACATTACCTTTGCTGTCATGGCAACAGAGCGCTGTAGTGGTTGCAAGGTAGGAGGCTGGTGGAGAGCAATGAGAGGCAGTGAGAGGGGATGAAGAATGGAGGACGATGAGCTGGAGGAGAGGGAGGAGGAATGTCGGGCAGGAGGCAGGAGATTGATGGAGCAGGGAAGGAGAGACTGAGGGGGTGGATGCCTCGGCCAGCCTGAACGGTTTGGCTCTGTCAGCCTGGCAAGGAGGCAGAAGAACTGAAAAGGAGGCAGCGTGAGATAATGGACATGAAGGGAAAAGGTTGGCATGACTGCACTGATAAGTTTGTGCTCTCACTGTCAATCCTCAGTTCTGAAGGCACATCCATTGTTTTTACAGAATAATACAGACCGAGAGCATTTGTGTCGAGGTTTGAATAAAAAATATGCAAACAGAAGAAAGATAGGAATGGTAGAAAGTCACTTTGAAGGAATTAAAAATGTAGTACACAGGTATGAAGGGATTTAGCAACAAAATAGACCTGAATGGTCCTTTGGGTTCCCTTCATGTGTCTGATCTGCGCCTGCAGGGACCACAGCTCATGACACACACAGAAATCAGGAAGGGAGAGGTCTTAATCTGTTTTCAATCTGGTCACAAAGCAAAAGCTCAGAGGAAATAATGATCTCCACAGTGTAAAGACATTTGATGGATTAACTGGAAAAGGTGGTAAATGCAGCAGGTGCTTCATGGGATAGTTTCTTATGGAGCTTTAAGCAGCTATGCAGTTATATGTTGATTTGTGTCAAACACTGTTAGCTTTCTTATCTTTAGTTATCAAAGCCCTGCTGGAATCCTGTCTTTTTTTAGGTTTGAGAGGTTCTCCCCCCAGCAGCATCAATCACAGCTTTAACAGAAACAAAAGCCATATTAAGTAATCCAAGAAAATATAAGGACATCAGATAACAGCAAAACACCTTCTGACAAGACCAAACTACTTTACTTTTTTCTTTTCTTTATAGACATGAACTGAACTGTGTATGATATAACTCATTCAGATGGATGACCGCTGAGTTTTTATATTAACGTCAAGGTTTGCTTACCTTCTGTCTCAGATTGGAACAATTGGCGGCTCATGTTAGTTAGACCTCATCTGAAAGACTTTGAAAACCAAGTGTGGTCTAGTTTAACAATGAGGTAGTTTCTGGCCTGTTGTTACATTATAAACCAATATTATATTGTGTTATTCTGATATATGACTGGCCACTGTGAAACACAGAATGAACCAAAAACAAAAGAAGCATTATCATTTGCCTCCTGAAGCTTTATGTCACCTTTATGGACACTATTCTGGTGTTTTCTTTCTAAAAGCATTTGATTTTCAGAAAGTCTGATACAAAGGGACACATAGCATGAAGATGTAAACATCCAACAGAGAAAGGCAAAGTTATATGCTATGCAACAATAAAAATGGCTTGTGATATTTTGTCTTTTTGAATCAATTGACTTTTATTTTTTTATTTTTTTAAAGTCATGTGCAGACTTATTATGTTACATCTGTTCCCTTGTTTTGTGTAGCGATTTCTTTGTTAGTGTAAATCACGTGGACTAATTGTAGAAAATCCAAGCCATGGTTGTTTATTTAAATGTATTCTAGCACACATGGAAAAATGTGTAAGTGTACCATCGTATTGATTGGGACCAGCTGCCGTAGACTTTTTTTTAAAGACAAACAAAATGTAAAATCTAGTTTATGTTCGATGTCCAGTTCAACACAGCCTCATCATCTCTCATCATCTTGTTTTCCCCCAGCTGCTTGCAGAGACAGGGGGAGGATTGGTTAATGGTCTGCAGAGAGAAAAAGCAGAGGAAGATCAAAAGAGCAGCCAAATCTGAACACGGAGGATTGCGCGAGTGTGTGGGACTGGTGCGAATTTCATGTGTTGTTAACAGACATTTTACAGCCCGAGGCGACAGATGAAGGGAGTAAAAACTTCCTTTTGATCTCCCACATACCACCTCCCCATCTCTATCCCCAGTTTTTCCTCCATCACCATCTCTTTTCGTGTCTCTCTCTCTGATTTTCTGATTCTCATCTTTAACTTACAGTTCTCCTTCCACCAGTCTCTCTCGCTCTCTCTCTCTCTCTCTCTCTCTCTCTCGCAATAATTCCCAGAACATCCTCTCCTCTCACCACATCGTCTTTCAGATGCAGCTCTTGTTACCAGCCATCCACCCTGCTCTCTCGGCACCACTCACCACATTCCTGTGGTAGTGGCCTGCACTATGGAGCCATCAGTCACACAAACACACACTCACACACGCACACACAGCTCTGATCTTTGACCCTGCTCTCTTTCCCGTCAACAGCAATTCATGCCATGTCGTAAAGCAGCAGAGATCAGATATCCTCAATCGATTGCCCCTCACTTCTTATCCATCTTCCCCTCATTAATTTTTTAATCATGTTTATCCACCTGTCTGTTTGATTGACACTCATGTTTTAAAACATGAAAAACCTAAAATGAAATGATTTATTAATTTAGATTAATTGAATTAAAATCATTGAATAAACAATTGTGGGATGTATTGATTATACTGATGTTAGATGCTACAGCGTGACTCATACACCAAGATACTGCAAAGCATGAAAATTAAGGACACACACACACACACAGACACGCAGGCACACCCAAACACACACATGCAAACAGTCTTTGTTGTCAAAAGTGACCTTATAAAGGATGCAGAGTGCGTCACCATCTATGGCAATTATGAAGAGTCTCTCTCTATCTCTCTCTCACACACACACACACACACACACAGAAAGAGACCACTAACCAAATCATTCAGACACACACACACATGCGCATACACCCGCACACACACGCCCAAACACACACACACATGCACACACACAGTGTTTTTGCTCTGCTCTCGTGAGTCGATTATTGTACCCTCTTGGCTCTTTCCCCTCAGATACACACATTAACAGGCAGAGACTTCCCCTTGTCATGTTAGTTTTTGGTCAATGATCGCCAGCCTCCACAATCAAATACACAGTAAAAGAGAGGTTGTTTAAAAGCTCATTTTGTTTTTAAACACCTCACACCAGCTCTGCCATGGCAGTAGCGAACAGTCAGCTTCTTCCAGATTTATGTCTGCTGGCATTTTTCACTCTCAGTGACAGCTGGAAGCTGAAAGAAGCCACCGTGTGCAGACTGCTGAGTTTGGACGCAGAGGAAATGTCCTGTAAATTCTAGCTTTACTGCTTTCTTACAGCGCTGTTATTTCTGCTTTAGATAAGCTAAGAGTTTAGACTTTATTGACCCATAACCACAGGAAAATTCACTTGATACAGCAGCTGCAGAGACATGAGGTTGAATGATGGACATAAATTAAACAGAAAAGAGAAACACTCAAAATTTAAAGATATGATAAAAGTAATAATAAAGACTATTTATACTGTATACTCCATTCACTATTTGTTAGCATGCAGAAATATACTGTAAAAGTCTGGAAAAATAACTGTAAATGTATCTATATACCTGCACAGAGACTTGGACTGCACAGAATATAAGCAGCCTGAGAAAAACAGCAATTAGCCCTGATGTTGAAGTGGTGATTTAAAGAGACAGTGACAGCAAGAGTGTTACATTATGTTAAGGTTGTATTTAAGACCGGCTGCTGGTGTCAGAACAAAGGACCTGCTGTAGTGCTCCTCTCGTACACTGTGGCTGTAGCAGCCTCTGGCCAAGGGAGCTGTTTAAAGCCCTCACAGTCTCCTGCAGGCGGTGGGTGAGAGGAGCTGTTCTCGATTGACGTCAGCTTGCCTAACATCCTCCTCTCTTCCATCCTCTCTCCCGATCAATAAGGCAGTCTAGAACAGAGTTGGCCCTCTTAACTAGTTTATCGAGTCCTTTTCCTACCTCTCTCCATGCTTCCACCTCCCGAGCAGACCACTGTGGAGAGATTGATGATGTCCCCACAGTGCCTTTAAATCTCCTTAACAGTGTCTTGCAGACACCAGAGAACCTCAGTCTCCTCAGCAGATTAACACGACTTTGACCCTTTGTACAAGACATTTGTGTTTTCCAGCTTCTTAAGCTCTTTGGGGTATCTTTAAGCAGAAACTGAGTGTTGTTTTTATAATTTTACTTTCATTAGTGTTTGCTATAAAAATAAACTTATGAAATTGGATGAGTTGTGAAGACAGGTGTGCTAAAAAACAGATAAGGTCAACACTCTCTGAGGAGTTTGGCTTCCCAGCACCAGCTTTCACAAGACTGCAGTCTGACAGACAAAGTTATGCAGACAGGTTTGTGGTGAGTGAACCAGATGATGAACCTGACACTCCACAACACTGCAAAGCAACGGCAAGCTCAGAGCTGCGTGCAACAACCTCAGCTGTATCATCTAAAGACGGCTCCATGCAAAGGAGCCATGCATCTATGTCAACATCTCTGCTTGGAAACCTGACTTGTGTGAGCAGCTCTTTTCTAACTGAATCTACAGGACTCCATCGAGAATCAGTTCTGCTCAAAAGTAACCAAACAACACCAGTAAAAAAAAACTTGCAAGTAGGTTCGCTATCAACACCATCTGACATCCGTTTGCTCTCGAAAGTATTTACATACCAATCTATACTGTGTATAATACAACAGCATTCTTAAGTGGTTTATTTATATGCTGCTTTAGCAACTCTGCTACCAGCAAATTAAATGTAATCCTCTCCTTGCTGTTTCATGTCACACTTGCTGTTACTGAAACAATTGCATAAACTGCCTCTTTCACTCCTTTCCTCTTTGAAGTTGTTAAAAGCCAGGTGATAACCGAGTTAATATATGAGACAAACAGATAACGCCACACACTCTGATGCTCTAAACTTTCACCTTCTGTCAGGTTAAACATGACACAGTGGTCCAACAGATTTCCAGAGAAAAGGAAAATATACCATAATGATATTTTTTTAATAAGCCTGTTGAGTAAATGTGTTTGTAGTTATGCACACACACCGCAGGATGTTTCATGCAGTGCAAAAATCCTGCTATGACACACACACACACTGCTCTGCAAATATAACATTCTGTCCATGTTTGAAGCAAAGCTCAGTGTAATCACCAGCTTAGCCTTTTATCGACTCCCCATCATTCTAGTGTGTCTGTGAGTGTGTGTCCCTTCAACTGTGCATTATAGCATTTTTCAAACTACATTTGATAATAGTCAAAAGTTAATCTACTGTGTTGAACAGTTATTACTTTATGCCTTTGATTAAAGTCTGTAATAGCATCCCTTCATATGAAAACCTTCATTGATTTTCCTTATTGAACTTTTAATGGTACCTTAAGAGAGGGAATGATGCTTTCACTGACAGTCTGTTTCTATCGGTCCACAAAGATAAACATTTCAGTGGATAATGTTGGTAAATTTCAGAGTCATTAGTATTATTGTGAGGATGTAATTGTGGTTTGTTAGCTTACACAGTGCCATCAACATCTTACTATGCAACATTTCCTTTATTTTCAAAATTCAATCTTTTCATATCATTAATTATTACCGGTGAATGCAGATGGACTGTGTGATGTAATGAGCCTGTTGCATGTGCACAGAATTGCTGCTGAAGAAATGGCTGCCATCCCTGAAATTTGGCAAATCAATTCTTTGTCTGTGACTTGGCTTTGTCAAAGTATTCTCTTTAACACTAAGGCTTAAAGTACAACTTGCCCCACAATATGTCAATTAGTCAAGGTTTAATTTTTTTTATATTTCATTATATTTTACTCTCAAAAATGGACCTCACCAAATAACTGTTTATCATTTCTGTGCAGTGTAATCTTTGGAGCCATATATATCCGTTGTTTTACCTTAATCCTAAAAAGATTCAGCTCCTTGCAGACCAATACAAAACCACAGCCACCAAATGAAATGCACGGAGGTCAGAAAATGTGATGGTCAGATCAGATTAGAGAACACTTCAGCTATAACAGGCTCTCTGTACTTCATGGATGCTGGGTTTAGTGGATTAGCAGCTGAAGTATACTCTTGCAGTTGGTGCTGAGGAGGTTGTTTGTGCCACAAATTCATTTGCACAGAATTTTAAAGTGTGCAAGCTTTTGCATTTTGGAGCTCTTTCCTCTGCTGAGGAACAGAAAAGGCACAATTAGGTTAAGCAGAGCCGCCAATTTGAATTTTACTGGATGGATGCATGGATGGAAACCGAGGCCACAAATTGATAGCTCCTTTGAAGTCTCCCTGCCTCTAACTGTGACACCTCTAATCCATCCTCCTCCACTTCTTCTTCTCCAGATTTAGCAGGGGTAACCTGGATCTGAGGGAGTAAGTGTGGGCCAAGAACCCCAGAGACAGGCAGCTGTTGTGGGCTTAAGTGGAGGGTCAGGGCCAGTTTGTCTGGAGCACAAATGACACTGAGAGTGCAGACATGATCCAAATGAACTGGCAAAGACAAAGACAGACAGGCTGACAGACTGTGCATGTGTAAATATACTGAGGCTGTGTCCCAGAGGTGCTGAAAAGAAAGAAAGAAATTAGCATTTTTCCTACTATATTAAAATGCAATGCAATGGGCCCTCAGGATAACAAGCAAAATTTTCAGGCTTGTTTCCTGATGCAGTCTCATGGCATCAAATTTGACACTTTTTTATGCCACATGTTACGCTTTAAATTAATTTCCATCTATGTATTGGTTACAGCATTGCTTTGAGATTCAATAGGGAGTGAAAAGATGGAGACTATATGGAGTTTGACAAGCAGAGCAGGGTCTAATGATTTTCTGTGCCCATGACAGCTCATTCTACACTTACTGCTACAGGAGGAGATACATAAACACAGGCAGCAAGCAGACATACACTTACAAGCACACACGTACACACATGCACAGTTGATCGTTAGGGCTTAGCCTCCCTAATGATCTTTTGTCTTCATCTGCTGATGCTGGTTAATTGCTCACTTGCTGGAGGGAAGAAAGAAGGTCATCGACCGCAAAACAGTGTCGCTCATCTCAATCACATCACTCTGTAAGGCAGCAAAAGGTTGAGCCACTGCATGATAAAACATCTCTTACACTGCGGTCTTGTCTTTTTGAGTTCAGAGAGAAGTTGTATTTTTAGATCAGCATGAAGAACAAAGAGCATCTTGTTTCTGAAACTGGGTGTATGAATATACATTCTGAATTATTGTCATGCATCATAGTTTTCAAGAATAAGTATTTTAGAGTAAGCTTTTCAGATTTTAACACGTAACGTCTCTTTAACCTTTTCCCCAAACCAACCAGTTACTCCTCAGTCAGAGTCCTTATTAATTTATTTTATTTTAGGTACAAAAATAAATCCTGTGTTGTTGTTATTTGTCTGAGTTTCTTTCCAAGTGTAAAATGGGGTCATTGCTGCCCCTTGTGGCCCTTCGGGCAAAAAAACAGCCAGTACAACTGTGAATCTCACTACATGAAAGCTCCTGTGGTTATTTTTTGTCCCATGGGCCTCAGGGAGCATTAATAAACCAAATACAGTGAAGCTCACAACAATGAGGCATATAAGTCTCTGACTGAATAGTTGCTTAAACAAGCAAAACAGAGCTGAGATTTATTCTCTAAGCTGTATTTCTTACTTTGACAATAGAAAATAAGAGCATGAATACCATGCATGTTTTTATGGAACCATTCATAGACACAGTGGATGAGACACTAAAAACTGGGACTGCGTGTTGAATGAAGACTTTAGGAACATCTGTCAGGGTCTCTGAGCTGTGGCTTCAGTTTAAATATGTCCTGTAAGACAACATGTAGACCAGGACATACTTTAAATGATAAGTGTGGCAGTTGGCTGTCAGTCAATCTTGCTCAGGCAATAAACCTCAGTAATAAAATTTTAAATTCTTCCAGTTACCTCCTCTTATTTGCTTCCCAGATGGGCTTTGAAAGACAGAATTTATTTTTAAGGCAACAACTTTAAATTCATTTCAACAGGCTTTGCTTTGCTTTTAAAATGAATAAACGAGAAAAAAACATGAAAAGTAAAAACCCAAACAAGGGATGTTATTTTTCTCTCCAGCCAGGAATCTGAATATATTTTTTGTTTTTTTCCATTCAGCTTTATTTTCGAGCTACAGCTCAGTGGAACGAAGATAAAATGCAGATCTAATGTGAGGCCTTTTGGGGAAAAAGCATCTCAAACCTCCTGTCAAGCTTTCAACGTAAAACTGCTGTTTTCACAGCCAGAGATCAAACAGCTGACATCAACTCCATGAAAAAACTATTTTAAGATCAAGGCAAGGCAAGCTTATTTATGTTTCACCATTCAGACACCAGACAACTCACAGTGCTTTACAGGGGCAGAGAGATACATTATATATGAGACATTAAGAAAACATTAGGATTACATTTAGAAGACATTAAAACGAAAGCAAGCACAGTCAGAGCATAAACAGCTACTGAATATGTATCTACTTTATTGGAAAGCCAAAGCGAACATTAATGTTTTAAGCCTCTGGCTAAATGAGCTAATAGTTACAGCAGAACTCAGGTATTCAGGAAGCTTCCACAGGTGAGGAGCATAAAAGCTGCTTCATCACTTTTGGTTTTGATCCTGGTAACACTGAGTAAATATAGAAGTATTGGATTGATGTAGGCCTGTTTTTCTTCACAGGGTTGCTGTTAAAAGGCCACAGAAAATGGCTGTATATTATTAACAAAGCAGTAAACAGTTTAGATTGACAATAGTTTAAATTCTCACAGCACAGATAGACAGAAACTGATACATTTGTGGTGAGGCAGTTAAAGAATAAACTGTTAAATGCAGCTGTTGTTGTTTTTTCATTGCAACATAGCCTTCTGAATCAATATTGAATCAAACACCCCTCTCATATGTGAAAGTCACCTGACTAAATGTGGAAGCCACACATAAAGCTATGTATGCACAGTTGTTCAGTGTTTGAAGCAGAGGGGGAAGCCATATTTGATGGGGAAAAACTACCTACAGTGAAAGACCCAACAATAATAAGCAAAGTGGAACACCAACAAATTGAACTAAATGGTCAGTTCTACAGAGCATAAAACATTTATGGGTTTCACAGGGGATGTC
>JAQNCA010000019.1:5291091-5312264 GCA_029783725.1 Acanthurus tractus | reverse complement strand
GCCCGTCTGCTTTGGGTCAGCTATATGGTGAGTCACACATACCCACACACGCACACACATACACACACACACACACAGTGCTTCTACAGTAGCTCAATAAGAATGGCAGGTGCCAAAGTCCTCCAGGATAAACATAAGCAGTGAAACAATAAAATCCTCCTTGTGTCTGAGGGGAACAACGGATATTATTGCTATTGTCAATAAACTTTTGAATAAAGGGCTTTTACGCACATTTTCAGATGGAAAGCTCAGGAAAACATACAATTGGCCTTTCTTTAACCACAACACCTGATGACATTTATCAGGAGTGCTTCTGCTTCAGTCACAATGTGTAGTATATAAGAAATGGATGCCAGGGCAATGCCATGCTTGAGGAGTTCTGCATTTAAGTGTAAATAGAAAAAATAATTGATAAAAGTAAACACATCCATGTATTTAAATAACACATATCCATTCTCTCCACTCCCCTCACATCCCCATCCCAGTGTCTTCTTATTCAGTGGTCTCTCCTCAGTGTTGGGCCGCTGGGACCTGCCTGCTGCTGTGTTTCCTTTCAACATTGTTATTTTATTCTACCACCTGTGTATCAGCTCAGATAACTTCTATTTCCCACGCAACATGGCTATACCTCCAGTGGCACTGGAGCCTAATGGCACCGATCTCATTGCAGTAGAGGTAAGTCACTCTAAAGCTGGATTAAATATTTGTATCACATACATATGGGAGCCAGTAGAGTGATAGCAGTGTTGTGGATAGCAATGAATCGACAAGCTAAGTATACACATGAAGAGAGAGGTCAGTGTTAAATGTGTTTGTTTTCAGTTTGACAGTCCATTTCAAATAGGTAGCTGGGTGCTGCTACATGCACAAATTAAAAATACGTTACAAAAAAACTTATTCCCATCACGGCCCTTGTTGTAGCTAGATGTTGGTTGTGATGTTTAATGTTGATTGAGTTTTTTATGTGTGAAGTTTATGCAACTGCTCGATTCCAATCTGCATTATACACTGATATATTGCATCTCACATTAAATAAAGCCACACAAAAATCTCTCCAGAACCTGAATTTGTGCATTTGTTTTTGAAAGCCTTTAACAGCTTTAAAACTGATTTTATACAATGTCTGAGCAGCAGTAAATCATTTAGTGATATAGCAAGTAATGGTGACAATATGTGTTTCTGCTCTATTAATATTTAGAGCCTGAGTCCTATCGGAGAGAAGGGCTCTATTGTTTTTCATCCATTTCTTTCTTATAATTATTACTACGTTGCACTAAACCTTAATTGACCCCCGGAACATGCTCAAAAACTCACCAAATTTGGCACGCACACTAGGTCTGGCGAAAAATTTGATAAAATGGAAAAACTGACCCCCAAAGTGTAAAAAAATTGACACCCAAAATTTCACTTTGAATAAAAAATACCTCAGCCGAGCACGTAAATGGTAGCGCCTTCAAAAGCTAGTAGATGACTGAGGACACAATGTTTATCAAATATTTGGGGTGATTTTGTTATTTTTTTTTGTTTGACTCGTTCAAAGTTGGAGTTGCAACCATTGACTGTATAAAACACTGGAAAAAACCCTCCATGACGTCACTCACTGGTTTCTGCCTGAGCAAAAGAGAAGCCTCAGAAATCTCGTCCTGCGCGCTGCCATTTGCCTGCGCCTGACTCCGCCAAAAGCCTGCCTAAACAACAACGGAATACCAAATATGGGAAAAGAGGTGGGGGTCAAAGGACAGACAGCACACTCACTCAGCTAACTGGATACCTACTCCGACGGGCCACAGTGCGAGGGCTCTACCAACGCTGCTTGCAGCTTTAATTTTTATTGTTGAAACAGTTCCCTGCTCAGACTGGAAAAAAAACAGACTTTTAATCTCAATTTGAATTTTTTTCCACCAGTGTTTCATCAACAGGGTATCTGTGAGAGTAACACTTGGAGTGAGATTTGAACAGACGGCCCACTGAGTCACATGATCACACAAACAGGTGCAGGTCATTAGCAGCCTCAGAGGGAACCATTAGAGGTGACAGGATGTATGACCAGTGTGCAGACTTTGGAGAGACAAAACTCAAGCTGCAGTCAGGCCTGACTTCTCCTCTGTGTGTCTGCCATGTTGCAGCCTGGTCTCCAGAGTGAATTACTGATCGCAGCACAATATGTATGAGATCAGCCAGCTACGACTCACCAGTTACTTAGCAACAGTCACTGATGGAGCTCCTGTTTGGAAATTATAATCAGCCCAAACTGTTTTAATTAACAGTTCTTAGTGATTTAAGCTTATAGACGCTGTTGTAATCTGCTGGATATAAGATAATGTGTTAATGTTATTTTGCTTAGATTATGGGGACTGAGATTTTGCACAATATCTAGAACTTGGTAGCACTGGAGTAAATAGTATGTATGTCAGTCAGGTTTCCAGGAAGGATACTTGAAGGGGGATTTTATAGCTGCTGTTTAGCCAGAAGGAAGGAAACAAACAATAAAACCTTAAGCCCTGAATTTACAGCTGTGCTACTGAAAGTCCACTTAATTAGAATGCAAGCTGTTGCACAGAAGCCCACACAGTGTAGAGAAAGTAAATAGATAGCTCCGATCACTGAATTTAAATGACATACAGTTTGAACTGCTTCTTTCTAAACTTTGGTAGAGGAATACTGACTCACAGCTGCTGCAGTCGCCTTCAGAGCTCCGTGAGCCAGCTGGCATTTCAATGCTTGAAGAGTGACTGGATTTTAATCTCCGTGCTTTTGTTTGGAAACAGGCAGAACACATTATGTGATCAGAATCAGACATGCTTTATTGCCCTCCGAATGTAATGAAAGAACAAAAAGATAGTGGTAAGCATATATATGTGTATAGGTAATAACTTACAGTTTGACAGTAAGTGCTGCTTATGTGGACAACAAAACCTCACATGCAGATACAGCAAACTGTAAAAATTCTTTGAACATACACAGATAAACTTTAAAAAAATGCTGAATTGTTCAGTTAAAAATCTCTTCACTGAATTACCTCTGTATTTTAGCAGAATAACGCATGATATTGCATTGTGCACCAATCAGTTCTCATATCCCAGTAACAGTGGGTCAAATATGAGATGACTATAAAAGTCCCCTGTAATGATGAGCCCAGAGAGAACAACCACCCCGCTCTGCAGTTCCCCTCAGCTCTATAGAGCGATTTAACATTATGCAGCTAACTGTTTTATGGCCCATAACTTCAGTGCTCTGTCTCGTCTCACATCAAACCCATGAAAAGATCTGAACACCTGCTGCATGGCACAGAACAACAAACAGAGAAAGTTAGTGACTTGCCTGTGAAGTCAGTGTATTATTGACAAAAGAGCTACAAAGCTCAAGGAGGCTCTTCCCTCGGGAGTTAGTTAAAGATTAGAGTTTTAAGTCAAATGCATAGCAAACTTAAATGTGTCACAAAAACACAGCTCCAAATGAATGCTAATGCTGCACCACTTCTACTGAATGTTTAAATGGCATTTTTTTAGCTAACACTTCTCCATTATTATGCTTTATACACATTAATCAGTTTGTTTCCCAAGTAGCCAGTAGTGTCCTTAAAGAACATCTACTTCATCTCATTTTCTTCAGCCTCATTAGGAAGAAGTATTGTCAAAAAAGAGGAGGAGGTCTAATTAGATTTTTTCCAAGAGCATCTCCGTGATTTAAATCTCATTATAATCAGTCATGTCAGTACATTTAGCAGGGATGAAATGTAAACAGTAAACTGAAGCAAGATACAAATGAAATGCATGTGAAAAAAAAAATGACATGAAGAAGAGAAAAGCAGCATTTTAGAAAAGTGACTCAAGTGTCCGTTTGGCTCAAGGTGCATTTAACCCACCACATTCAATTCCTCCTGCTGACCTGCTGCATTAAAGTCAATGCGAATATCAGTATTCTAGCCTGAACACTGTCTATATAACTCTCCGCTTTACATACTCGCTATATTGCAGAAAAACACATTTATCTTTGTCTCCAGTTTGACCTTGCTCCAAGAAAAAAATAATACTGAAGACTGACACAGTATCTAATGGCTGTGTCTGTCATAGAGCATCCTAGAATGAAACTGACAGAGAAAACTGACTATTTATTTGAGTTATTTACCGCATGGCATCTGTGTGTTTTTAAAAGCACAGTAGCAGAGGGATGTTGTACAAATATACTTTCTGCACACGATGATCTGCACACTAGATTAGCTACGCTGCGTAAACCCTCTCAGCGCTGTTAGGTGTCCTGAATATAGAGTCAAGATTTACACACTCTTTGCAGGCAGCACACCCTGTGGCACAGTATGTCCCTCACATTATCTCATTCTCCCTCTTTTTCTCTTCCCTCCTTCAAGCTATTATCATTTTTTTTTTTAAATATTCAACTCATATCTTTTCCTCGCTGTTTCACTCCATACGTCTGTCTCTTCTCTTATAAATGCTTTCCATTTCTTTTCCTAAATTCCCTGTGGTTGGCTACTTGGGAGATCTGAAACCTCTAAATCCTCCTTTTTATTTCACTGCTTCTCTTCTCCCCAGACTCTATCCATTTCTCTGCTCTGCTATGCAAATCTCCTTCCCTCTTCTCCCACTTCTAAATCCGTCTTTATCACTTTTCCAATCGTCTCTGTATTTTTCTATCCTCCTTTGCTCTACTTTTTTTTGTAGTTGAACAGTAAACAACTGGTATATGTAACCTGATTTTCAGGGACAGCACAGTAAAGTCAAGTTACTTGAGGTGAAACAATCTCATCCTCTCATCACTTCACCTTTGTCTCTCCTCTTTTTGTCCATTATTATGTTCTCCTGCTCTCCTCCTTCTTTTTCTTCCATCCATCTCCATTTCCTCCTGCGGTCTCTCCTCCTCTCATCGTTCCTGTGGTTCTCTCCAGAGATGGCGATGGGGATGACGTCGGTCCTATTTATATTTAATGTCTTCAGCTTTCACTCTGCTGTGGATGGCGCTCTCGCTGCACCTCCATGGCAGCACATTTTATTTTCTGACACACAAACGCACGCACACACCTATGCATGGTCACGAACAAACACACGCACAAAAACGTGCGCACACATAAAAGCGCACATGCTCAAAGCAATATATTTAAAAACCATTTATGATTTGTAAATATCAGCGACAGGCAGGTGCACCCATCATGTCGCCATGGAAACTCTTCACTTCTCACTGACTGTTGGGAAAAGCAGTATGTGTGTGTAAGTGTGTGTGTGTGTTTGACTGGGAGAGAAAGAAAGAAAGACTGGCTGATTTAACTGGGAAGAGATGGTAAATTGATTCCACACATTTTGCCAAAGATTTTTTGCGCATTTTAGACTTTCCAAACATAAAACAAGGTTTATAACAGTTTAAAAATACTCAGACTTCTCCGCTCTGTGCAGGTGGTGCATGGCATCTTTCGTGGTGTGGGTCAGATCTTTGCCTGTGGTGCGTTGGGGCCCTCCATCCTCATATTGGGTGCTGTTCTGCTCTACTCCCCCCTGCTGGCCATACATTGTCTGCTAGGATCTGCAATTGGAACGTTGGCTGGTGAGTCACTTTCTGTATGTTGGTACGTCCGTATAGGATGAGTAGGACAGTTTGGTAACTGAGGTGATATTGTGGTTTTTTTTTTGTCATACTGAAGCTGAAAACTTATGCAAAAAAGATTATGTTTGATGTTAACTGTTTAAACAAATCAGGGTAAAAGTCTTAAGTTGACATTTCACTGTTCCCACCACATATTTCCAGTGCCAGCACATTGTATAACACTCTGACTTTAGTCATATTAGGGATGTTCCAAAATTTCACACATAAATGTCAGTTTACTATTCATGGGGTGTACTACTCAGTCTGCGAAAACAGTTGTGTAATACTCTCCTCTGTGGCACTGGAGGAGCTTTGTTAGGTCCGAGAAAATAACCTCTAATAATATCATCAGTATAATCTCAGCTTGGGCGCAGAGACAACATTTATAACAAAAGACCTGAAATACAAGTGTGGGAGTGGAGTTTAAAAGACCTTTGTGTTTACCACACAGGGACGATCGAACAAAAATGAGTGCTTACGGCATAGCTGTGCTTTTATTATAGACAGAAAAGAGTCAATAGGAAACAGAGACACTCAGCTGGATTTGAAGTCTCTCTTTCTTAACCCCTAAGCCACGGGAGCACCACCACTCTCTTTTTAAACCCTTATCTTGTGAGTTCTCCAACTTGGAACTCCATCCATTATTTACAGGCACCTTCCCTGTGCAGTGTGTCACAGGGAAGGTGGCAGAGCAGCTGACTTTAGGTGAGAGGAAGGGAACACCCCAGGCTAAGTGCCAGTCTACGATAGCGCTGACACATAGGGACAAACAGTCACACATGACTGCAGCTTAAATGTGCGATATCAAAGCTGAAGTACCTCCAAGAAAAAGCTAGTTTTGTAATTTGCAACATTTTCTATCATAGCGTCTCTGCAGGTACAATAAAAAAGTGACAGTTTGAAAGATAGCATGCTTTTTTTGTTGTTTACTTTGCTATCTTTTTTACTGCAGGCAATGGGAAACATACTCTCTATATTTATAGTTCTGCAGTCAGAGATGCACAAGTCACCATACTAGTGCCAATAGCATAATGCAGTCTCATTAACCTTTGTCTGAGGTAGCAGCAGGAACCTTCCTTTTTTTCAGCCATTAATCAGAACCTCAAAGAGATGGCAGGCTTAGCCTCCTGCATGGCAAATGGTGAATTACATTTTAACGAGGTTAAAGTCTGGGATGTTTTATGAATCACTTTGGCAATAAGAAAGTGTCTGCAGAGCATATGAATATGAAACTATACAGGCAGCTGCAGCCTGTTTTTCTAGCTGCTCCAACAGACACAGAGCAATTAACCGAGGGCATTGATAACTGCTGGTTTATATACACACACTGTGGCTGTGTGTGCCTCTTTACTTCTGCCTCACTGTGGCTTTGTTCAGAGAGACAGAGAATGAGAAATGCTAGAAGTTTAAAAAACCTCAGCCCCCTGTTTCCGTCTGCTATAAAAACAATACAACGTCATAAAATAGTTGTGTTTGTGCGTGTGTGTGTGTTTGTGTGTGTGATTGTAGCAATGAGTCATACTGGGAAAAAAACAGCAAAGTGGGAGTGAGCTTGTCCCAATGCCATGTACACATGCTAACAGTGACATATACACACACTGCTGCACTAGAGGCAACCGTGTGACAAGAAAGTAATGAGAGAAATGTGACTGTAATGAGATTGTGTAGGAAACAGAACTGGCTGGAGCGCGGCTGTTAAATGCATAAGAGCAACAATGTGATCAGAATCTCTATTGCTGTCATTTGTACATGCTTCTTTAGCCAGACTTGAGTTATTTGAAGCCTATATTTAGCTTGAAAAGCCAAACATGCCATTTCTTTCATTACTATCTTCCACTAGACTATTCTATAGTCTATTCTATCGCCTGTAGTTAATCTGGAGTCAATTACACCAACAAAAATCTTGCTGTAAATCCTCACTAAAGCATCAATTGTGTATCTGTCTGCAACTGAAAGGGGCACCAATACATTTTCTACACACTATCCTTGAAGGCTTTGCAGGGAACAGCTCTGAGCTATGTTTGATACAGTATGTTAGTCTGCTGATGCACTTTGCAGCTTCTCATCCTCAGTCAGATGTCATTCTTTGGTCATTCTTACAAAGCTTTCTTACCTTGGCATCCACTAACTAGGCCCATATAACCTTTAAGCATCTTAAAAATTCTGCTATGTAAATAGAATTTTATGTTTTATCTTCTTTTTTCTCTGTTTATTTTAATGATGCTTAAACTATCTTTCATTTTGTTTTATTTTGTACTGGTTAATCTTATTGCTACTCTTATTAGTCCTTTTCTTGTTTGACTCTATTAAACCTAGGAAGAATGTGACGGAAAGGCTTCTTATCATCACTTTTGTAGAACTTTGATTCTCATTAGATGTATCTTTAACCATGCAGCTTGGTGAACAGCTGCCTTGAATACATGTAAATTGTCTCACAGACAGGAGCAATGAAGCTGTGGCAAACAAAATGAGAGAGCTCAGAGTGTGACTGAGTGCTACAAGGTCAGATTCAAAACTTAATCCTGCCTGACAGAAACCCAGAGGGGGGAAGAAGGATCAGTGTCAGGAGGCAGAAGAAAGTGTTGAATGGAGATTGAGAGGAGAGAAAGGGGATAAAGGGTTGGCAAAGAGAAAAAAAATAGGGGGCATAAATTGAATTTAAAAAGTAGGGCCACAGAGAGAAGCAACAAAAGAGAACGATGCTAATAAATGCATCAGAGAAGAAAAGATTCCCTAGGTGATCAAGAGGTGCTGTGTGTATTAAACTGACACCATCCTCTACACACTTCAGACACTGAGTTGTGCCCTTGGCTCTGTCTTTCCTCTGCTGTCCTACCTCCTCTTCATTAACAGCCCTTTTCCTTTTTCTAGCTCTCTCTCTCTCTCTCTTTCTCTCTCTTTTAATCCTTTCTTCTTATCAGCTTTTAAACCTCCTCTCATCATTCTTTTATACATGTATCATTGTCTTCTCTGATGGTCTCCATTCAATTTCCTTCAGTGCTTGCAAAATGTTGAGTGTGAAGATATTTAGGTTCGGTTTCAGGAAGTAGAAGGTGGGAGTGTGTGTGTGTGTGTGTGTTTGTGTATGGTGTGAGTGTGATATCCTTAACATCACCTTTCTCACTGATAATTAACTGTTGGCTAAAACAATTGTTCCCTCATAGCTTAACAATAGAAAGAGGGCCAACAGGCCTGACAGACCTGGATTTCTTCATGTAAATTGGTGTGAATTGGGTGCTACATAGTGCTATGTTCTGTGTCAGTGTCATTTCCATTGCATTATTAGCACATTTTCTTTCATCATAATCGTCATCACCCTTGGCTCTTGCCTTTACCTTCATCTTCATTATCATTTCTGTTCTCCATTCACCACCATCAGAGAAAGCCCTCAGTTACAGGATTATTACTGTCATCACCGTCTTTTTCATTTCAAAGCTGTGGCAATCAGTCTGATCATTTTAGTCAGGAATAAAACTGAGGTGAGAGACCAAAGGCAGGCAGACAGCAGATGTTTATGGATGTGTGGATCCCTGACGACAGGCAAAGGAAATCACTGGGGCTCTATGTAAAGGAGAGATACAGTAGCGTGGGTCGGACTGAGAGAGGAAAGAGACGTGAAGTTCGACTGCAACGCGAGCGAGGCCATATTTAGCGCCGTCACTCAAACCACTGCGGTGTAAACTATTCCCATGAGGGGTTTCCAGGGGAGGAGATCAGGGGCTGTATGTAGGCCAGAGCCTCTACCTCCTGCTGCATTCATGTTACAGAAGAATAGTTGTAGGAAATGCTTTGTAGTGGGATCAAACACCAGAGGGAGGAGACTGTAAGGGAGTTGAAGAAGTCAGCCAAGGTTCACTGCTTAACCACACATACACCACACGTAAAATGCATCTCCAAGTAAGAATCTCACATCTGCTATCTTTGGTGTGACATCGTGGAGATGAAGAGGCAGAGGGCTCTCGACCTGCCCACACATTCAGGAAGAAAGTATTTTTTAAGGGGAAGATGTTTATTTATGACCTGTATTACACAGTAATGTCGTAATGCAACATCAGACCACGGCACTTAAAGTCTTGAGCCAGACCACTGAGAGTTACATAACACAGAGACTACGATCCACCACTGACATAAAAACCCTCATGTGAGAACAGGAATCCAGTGAACATACAATGCATTATGGGGTTGTTTGGATAGCTAATACTGAAGGGGAAAAAATTGCTCTTGTACAGTTGTTGGTGGCATTTAATTGGCTGGTCATGAGAAATACTGAGGGGACAAATTTAGGTTTTTCAAAGAATTTGTCCCCATGAGACCTTGTCCAATGCTGTGATTAAGTACTTGCCTTAAGAAGAGGAGTTGTCTATAAACTGTCAGGAGCAGACTGTAAATGATTGAATGTGATAATCTAATAAGAAAGAAAGCCTTGCTAGCAGTGTGGCTCTGTCTGCCGCTGTGGTCCAAGCTCAGATATCTCAATACCATTTGATGAATTGCAGTGACATTTTGCACAGACATCCACAGATCGATAAACAGATACACGATAAAATAGAAGGCCTTTTGGAAATGTATAATGTACCGTACAGCAACTTTCAGGCAACCGAGAATAAAACTACAAAAATCAAAAGCAACAGCAATATTGCAACGACTGAAAACAACAAGAGAAAATCTCAAACAAAGAATTTGGTTTTTGACTGAGAGACAGTCAAATATTATTGTATTCCCATCATCCTCTGCTCTATGCCTACACTGTGCTAAGTGCTAAGTGTCAATTAGTAATTGTTGCAATGCTTACACGCTATGATGGTCAGCAAGTTCAACATTTACACTCCAAACATCAGCATGTTAGCATGCTGGCATTAGCATTTAGCTTAAAGCACCTCTGTGCCTTTTTAAAGCCTCACTGAGCTGCTGGCAGTTTGCTATTTAAAATATCATCTTAACACAGTCTGCTCTCTGTACTTTAGGTTAAATAAATGCTTTTACAGCAAGAATTTAACCTCTAGTCTGAGAGAAGACATGAACTGACATTACAGTAATCCCAGGAGGATAATGGACAAACATAAAACACTTAGCACACATGATTAAAGGTATAAGGAGCATTTACAAAAAAAGGGGATTTAAGAAATAGGCTCATACAGTATCTGAAATAAGGCTCTTAGTTGGAGAAACGCTGGTGGTGGAAAATAGAGACTAATAACACATACTGAGAAGGAATTTTTTGCTGCATGGACAGCAACAAACCATTCCCTCATGCTTGTGGACAGTTGTGATGTTAACGAATGTGCCAGCGTACAGAGCGATCCATTTATCTGCATCCATAAACACTTTTTTCCCCTGGAAGGCATCAAAGGACAGAATGATGGATTTACTAGATGAGACAAGCACAAGAAGCCCCCCCAAAAATGATGTTAGCTATTATCCACTACCACTGAAAAATAAGCCATTATGTACATTATGTACAGTTCATATTGGTTGTTCATTCCAACCTATTGCACTGTCCTCCATTTAGTCTGCAGAGAGTCACTGTGGTTTGATGCAGGCTGTAGCTGAAAAAGAGGAGCTATCGAGTTTGATATGATAAAAGCTTTCTGACTCATTCTATTAGCATAGAAAACATCACACTGGGAGTGACTCACACACACATAGTAGAAAAACAGTAAAAATGTAAGGATCCTCTGAGGCCCCCTCCCACATTGCCATTAGTTTTTTAATGACACCCTTATGTGGAAAGGGAGCGAGGGGAGCGGAGGGTGTGACAAAGTAAGCAAGAAGAGAAATGAGGGGTTGAGATGAAAGAGAGGAAATGACAGTAAACAGGAAGATGGAGAGGAACATAAAGAACTGTGGAATGAGGAGGAGACAAGATGAGTGCGTTTAAAGAGGGAAGTGAGTGAAAGAGGAAGAGCAAAGAGAGAGAGGAAAGAGGGGAGAGGATGGCAGAGTCGCCCAGCAGACAGACTGAAGAGGCAGCACTGGGGTGTGGTCAGTCTGCTTCAGGACCAGACTTGCCACAATGCAGCTCACCATGTCTGGTAATGAGGAAATCAATCACAGCTCACTCCCAGGCTCGTTTTTCTACACAAGAGCTTCCAAAATGTATTGTTACTGCAGATAAATTCTTTGAAAAAATCTTGCACTATTAAAATGAGAAAACACAAACTTAAGCAGCTGCAGCAATGTCTAACAACATTAGATATCACTCACATTTATACTGCTGTCTTTTTATTTTAATCATTTATCATCATCATCATCATCATCATCATTTATCTTTTGTTTGGCATGCATGGATGTGTATTTTCATTTAGGGGTTTGATATGATTGAAAGGGCGTCTTCTAACTAAATACAGTAATCATTATTATATAATGGTGTGCTATGATGATGCAGCCAGGCTACAGAGCAAAAGATAAATCCTTCTTCTTCTTGCAGGAGCATGCTCAGCTTACTGCATGTGTGTGTAAGTCCTATGTAGCTGCTTCAACAAATACTGGTGGGCACTCTCTTGCACAGTAGACAGCAGACAGCGCACAGTAATATTTTATGAGACTGCTCTTACTTGAAGGGAAAAACTTCACTGTGTGTGCTCTAGGGTTCAGGTTCATTTCTCTCCACTGCTTAGGCAGAGGCAGCTGATCCGGGTCACACAAACCATGTTGTCCTGTCTGGCTGGCTGTGCAGCAAGAAGCAGACATGCAGGCAATATTTGTTTCAGTAACACAGTGTTACCAAATTATTGGGTAAAACTACAGCTGTATAATTGGAAGCAATGCAATAGCATCCAAGAGCCTGCAGTGCAGTGTAATCTATGATGTGCTGTTTTTTGTTGACATTGTGTCAGAAGGGAACTGGTTCAATGAGTAATTTTTTTTAACACTGTCATCAATACTGTGCGGGACTTGAGAATGTTATACACTGTTTTTGTCCCGGTAACTCAGTGTATCCAAAAACCGTGTTGAGTACATAATAAAATTTTGACATTTGTGTATTTTATGTGTTAATGCAAGACAGGTTAAAGGCTTCTTTTTGCTCCACTCGTTTGATGCTTCTGCAAATAGGTTTTTTGTGATATTTCATGCAGGTTTTTGTATGCAAATTTTAGATGTGTAAAAATCACAGGATAAAATCCTCCTCGTTAGTATCTTAACAGCTGATGAAATACCTTATTTTTGCTGCTATTCAGTGGTTAAGCTTTGTGCCTTGCTTCAGTGACACAGAATAAACTCCAACACACTGTGACATTCCTGTTGTTACACGTGCTACAGAGCACATTTGTCAGCTCACCAATCAGTGAAGCTCACTGTCTGAGGTTCAGCCAGCTACAACGGAGAGGGCAAAACCAAAACTATGTACTAGTTTTATGGACAAATGAAAAGCATTATGCTTCTTTCTTGGCTCTGAATGAATTCGCTGACCTTTGCAGCTGAACTCATCCTGACTTTATTGTTATTCTCCCTCACATGTGGGTTGAAAGACGCAGTGCAGCTGCTGCTTAAGGACCAGCAGAGAAAAGGTCAACTCTTTTGGCCTCACTGAGATTTATCTGGGCCAGCATGCCCCCCCTGTGAAATCTGCATACAGCCTCTGCTCCCAAGCACAGTGACTGTTTGTTATGGATGTGAGTCAGATGTAAGATGTTCATCTGCAGAGGGATCACAGAGAGACTGTATGAGAAGCAGCAGGACTGCAAAATGTTCAGAAAAATGTTATAGCAAAAAAAAAGGCACTGATACTTAATTTGTTATTGGAAGTACTTGTTGAAATATAATTTTTCTAGATTTCAAAAATGTCAAAATGAATATGATCATGAAAGTGAAAAAGGGAATAGCATGATCAAGTAAGTCTGAGTCCTGTGAGAACGATCTTTCCCAAAGCTCTTTCTTTCATGTGTTCTTTTTTTTATTACAGTTAGAGACTTCAAAGAAACATAAAAGCATTTATTTTAGAGAAACTCCATCTCACTCAGAGAAGGAGACAGGCAGGATCCTTGTCAGCACTTCTCCTTCACATCTCCACTCACCAACATCACATGACTACTGGCTGAACACAGACAGTCTCTCTCTAAGTGGAAAAGTCATATGGTGACAAAACAGACGTCCACATACTACATCAGAGCTCCTCCTTAGTGGTAAATCATATCTTGTCAATACTGTTAAACTAGACTCAGACTCATAACTACTGCTACTGGCAGACTTGTAGTCAAATGATGCTTTCATCAGGAACTGGCAGTCTTCTTGCATTTGGGATCAGATATTTATACTTCCTCTATCAATGTTCGAGGGAATAAAAGACAAAATCAACATTTCCCCTTATTTGGTTAAGCTTTAGCTGAGATTTGAACTGAGTGGAACCACACAACAGCATGTATCTAGCCCCATCACATGGTTTATTCTAGTACAGCAGATTATAATCACAATTATTCATGTATCTGTGTGCAGTTGTGCAGTGCAGTGAAAACAGCTGTGATTATATCTCAAACTGTGTGTGTGCGTGTGTGTGTGTGTGTGGTTTTCAGGTTTATCCATGGCAGTGCGTCATGGTTCTCTTTACTCAGGTCTGTCGGGGTTTAATGGAGCTCTGGGCTGCATGGCTGTTGGAGGACTCTTCTTCACCTTCAGCTGGAGGATTCACCTCTTAGCCATCGCAACAGGTGATTTAGAAGCATATACACACAGACAAAGACACACAACTGTCGTTTATTGTTAAAAATGCATAATGACAGTGTAAGTGATCAACTAAATGACATTAAGCTGTACCAACACCCTGTGTTTGACTCAGTGTATATGTGGTGTTTTTCTGTAAATTAAATCTTATACAGTATAGTTGTCACACCTGCTAAACCACTCCAACTTGACTTTCTGCGTTTTAAAAGCTGTAAATTATGAATTAATACCAAACATACTTAATTTCTTATTTTACATCATTTTAGGCAGAACAAGCACATGTTAATGTGAAAGCTTTGGGTAGAGCTTTCCAAATAACCATCTACCATGCTGGCATTTGACAATTTCTAAATGATAATCATCAACTCTCTTTCTTCCAAGAGTTACATAGTGTTGTTTTAACTGCTTTTGTTTTTTCAGGAATATTAAAACAGACACACTAAAGTATACATCCAGATTTTTTATGCTACTTACATTATTCTTATTATTAGGGTACTCAGCCACTAGAGGGCGACAGAAACAGACAGGTTGTTTCAAGATGCTCTGTCCATGGTGCTGAAATAAATGTCTGTCTCAGTGACTCTGTCATAGTGTAAAACCAATGGAAAGTAGAACAGAAGAGCTTAACCTGACAACCTTTTAAAAATCCTAAAACCGTAACTTATAGCATTTTCAAAATGTAATTTTGAAATGCAATATATTACATTAATTAATTCTATTTCTGCCAGTGTTCCCCACCTGTGTGAAAGGTATAATGATTTGAGTTTATGTAATTTGTGAAAGCTCTTTGAGTACAGAGATGTCACTCCCTGTCATACTGCTCCTTTGTGTCAGTCATGAGTTAAGTCTTTTTTGATTGAATCAGTGCTGAAAAACACCTTTTTAAAGAGGTAAATGATTTTGGTGAGTGCTCAAACTTTTGATAAATATTTATAAATCATATTAGCTAATAGAATGCTTATGTACTGTGTGTTGACTTAGCTTCTACATGATTCCTTTTACTTTCATGCATCCAATTTACCCCCCTTTGTTTTAACGCTACATCTTTCTTTGCATTCAGTTTCCTCCACATTCTTTGGCAGTTCTTATTGTTTCTCTGCACCAAATATGTGCAGTTGCAGAGAAAAGGCATATAGTTCTGCAATTTTTTGTCAGTTGAAATAAATGATGTACTTGGACCAAGCCTACCTCTGTTTCTATTTATGGATACATACATTCTGAAGAAAATTATGCAGGCAAACTTTCTCTCTCACGCAGCACATTAGAATCTGCAGCTGGAGCACCATGAACATTAGTGCTGACCAGTTTGGCAGGAAGCAAATCCACTCACATTTGCTAAATTGGCCCTGATTGGAGCCTCCAGTGTGTCTCCTATCGAGACCAACTGCAGCTTAAACTGTTCCAGCAACCTGGAGAAAGATGCAGAGTGAATGTGCTGAGGATATATTTAGCCTAATCTCTTCTCCTCTGCCCGCAGCCTTCATCTCTGCATATGCTGACATCGCTCTGAGAAATCTGCTGGGAACTGTAAGTGCACACACCACCAAGTCATGTTTGTATGAAGCCCTCAACATTTTGGTCCAATTATTTAGGCCAAGGGTGCTTAAATTCTAGAGATCTGGAGACCTTTGTATACCGTGTTTTATGAAATTGGTGTAGATGAATGTAAGAGTTCAGTTGGTGAGGAGTAGATATGAGAAGGTGATGTAAAGTCTTAAATCTGCCTCACTTGTGACCAGTTCGGATGAGCCATATGAACTCTTAACATATCTTCTTGTGTAAATCATTTAACAATACAGATAAAAATACAAACAATACTGGAAAAAACTCCTGTAACCTTTGTTTATCAAAAATGTGACACAAATCTTCCAGTAACTCATAAAACAAAAATGCTGCAAACTTACTTTACTTACTTAAGCCTCTGTGTTCATTTTAGAATTTTGGTTCAAACTATCTTACTCATCTTACTTTTTGTGTTATTCATTATTAAAACAATCCCTCAATCTCTTTCTCTGTGTCTCTCTCTAGTATGGTCTCCCAGCATGCAGTTTGTCATCTGTTCTGACAATCACAGTGATGCTGCTGCAAAACAACTGTTTCGCAAAGTACCGCATCCCTATCGCTCAAGTCATGGCTCCTGAACACAACCTGCGCTCCCGTCACAAATGGGAAGCTGCAAACACGACAGAAAGAGACAGCACCGATGTGTAGCACTCTGACACACACACACACACACACACACACACACCCCACACACACTCACACACTCACAGCACTGTATCAATACGTGTGAGTTGAATTTTTTTTTGTCTTTTTGATGTCAGTACTTTAAAGGTAGATTCTTAGTAAAGAAATCAGACCAATTTCTTAATAGTGACTTACAGACTGTAATTCTACTTTTTGTCCACAGGGTGGTGTTGCATGCTGAGAAATAAACTGTTAATTAAGTATCACAAAACTGTAATTTAAGCATCTGTTTTCAAATGCAACTATTTTGATGAAGCGTGTAAATATTAAACTAAATTTTGTCCATGTTTTTTACAAACTACATTTTTACTGTTTCTGTCCAGTTTGTACTCACCACAACACAGGAGAAAGAAGCCACCAAACAGCACGTTTAAAGGGAAAGAAAACTTCTTTTATAGTCATGAAATCAACAAGTCAGTTCAATAAAATCATTGTTATTTTAAAATGACAGTTTTACTGTTTTCGTCAATAAAAACACAGACTGAATTCAACAGTTATCAATTTTTAACCATTTTTTTTACCCTGCATAGACATACTACATAGCACTCAACTGGAACTCATTGTAAAAACAGACTGTTCAGTACCTTAGTGCAGGCAGACAGTGAGACAATGAGTACACACAGATGACAGGAAATACTTTTCTAAAAATGATCAGCTGCTTAGGCCAGAAAGTTAAAGGCAACTGTTTGAATCTTGAGTTATGATTATTAGATTATTTCAAAAGAAAAAGTAAAAGTGTTTAGCCATGGTCCACTGTTAGCCTCTTTCTTTTTTCACAGTGCTTCATTTGCCTGTGTGGATTATTTTAATGTTTATTTCCCCTCAACATCTATATTCCCAATCACCCATGTCCATGTTTACATACAAACATTAGTCTCAAGTCTAATGACAAGAAAATGATAAAGACTATTCGATTTCAAAAGATCATTAAAAAGCTTTTTTTTTCTCACATGGATGGAGTGACACATTCAGTCACAGACATGTCTTTTCTAAACATTTTCTTTACATCATGCATTAACTATCTTAGTGCTTTTTTTGTCTACATCCTTTTCAGATCTGGCACTAATTTCTTTTATCATAAACTACCTCAAAGACAATGGTGATGAGGTTCATAAGAAGAAAAAACATACAAAAGTGCCTTTCAGTCTGTGATTGATCGAGCATAATAATAATAATAATAACAATAATAATATTAATTTAAAGTAAAAGTAGAAATATAAATATGAGCATGAACAGTACCTGTGTCTTTGAAGCTGCATTACAAAATAATGAACATTCGTAATTCTACATACTTTCAGTTGAAGATTTGATTGTGAGTGCTGTTGTGCTTCTTTTAGCATGACTGCATTTGTGTGTGTGTGTGTGCGTGTGTGTGTGTATGTCTGTTTGTGTTCCTTGTGGTTCAGAATAAAGGCAGAATGACACAGCTGTCTTAACTTGTATGCATACACACACACAAACACGTACACACCATGTACAAAGTACCTACACGTACACTACGCATACACACCAGTGACGTTACGATATCTGACAATGAAATAACAGAGAGGTATCTATTATATCCAACCGAACCAAGTGTAAACTTCAAATAAGTGTGTGTGTGTGTGTGTGTTTGTGTATCTGTGCCTGTTTGTTTAATGTTACTATCTGTTCACATGATTGTTTTCATGCACAGATGTCTAAATAAATTATTCAATTATTTTTCTTATGGATTTTACCCTGCATGCACTTGCATTTCTTATGTTTTCTCCTAAGACTTTATAGCTATAATGACTGAAAAAAGCCCAATGAAAACTCCTCACTAATGTTGCTATGTTAGAGCATTCCATTGAAATTATAAACGCGTGTGTGTGTGTATGTATGTCTATGTTGGTGTTCTTGTAAACCATCTTTTGTGAACAGCCACACAATGTTTTGTTCTTCATGCATGTAAACATTCATCTAATCTAAGCAAGTGTAAACAGTGATCCTGATCCTGGGTCAGTGCTAACAGACTCTGTTCAATCAACCAGGACACAAGCTGGAAAACAACAGCCAAACTTTAAAGAAAATGATTATCGTTCATCAAAGCAGTGGGAGCAGAGCACAAGATTGCCTGTGGCAGCTTACATGTGTTTGTGTACAGGAACTTTTTTTTAAATGTTAGCTTAAATTCCTAATTATTATTAGTTGCTTTATTGCTTGAACAAGAATCTCATATCTGGAGAGTAAATATGAAGCCATAAAAACTGTCCAAAGGTAACAAGTTCTGTTTACATGCGCTAAGAAACATGTTGTATCTCTTTTGTTTAATGTTCACAAGTAGTGAGATGCTCCCACTAGTTGCCTGGCAACCACACATTAAAAACAAATAATCAGTCACTGCTTCTGCCAAGAAATGGTTGAGTTCATACCAACAAGATAAGGTTTTTTACACTTTGGTTTTTATAGGTTTAGTTGCTTGTTCCAGTCTGTAATTATTTAGTTCAATAATTATCCAATAATAAGGCCCTTTTCAAGTCTTCTCTTTTTTATTTTTCTGCTTTAATTTCATGTGATGGTCTGAGCTATTTTTTTTATTCATGTTTATTTAATAAGTTATCATCCTATATAAAACACAGTACCACTGACTGAAACCATGCATTTGCATTCTGCTCACTCTAATGGCAATTTGATAAAGATAGTTTATGCGTTAGGACACCTACTGCACATTAACCTGAACCTGCAAGCATGAATAGTGTGGCCACTTTGTGGGAATAATCTTAAAAACACACACACAAACACAAATATATACATACGCGTATGTAAAAAATGATAAAAGTGCTGCAGAGGGGAAGGTAGCTGCTGTGATCTACTGCTCTGCTCCCGACTCAAACTATTCTGTTGTTGACAAAATCTTGTAATCCACAGAGAGAATCCAGGGGCGGAAACTGAGGAAGATTAGCGCAGCTCTGCTGAATGTTTAAACTCAGGGCTTATTTTATATTTTGTAAATCCCTCAGGAATCTCTGAGTTCATCCCATTACTGCCACACAGACTCAAAGGAACTCAGGCTTCTCTCTCTTGACAGAGAAAATACAGATCCTGCTTCCTCTGTAAAGCTTAGCCTCTCCTGTACTATACATACTGTGTTTCCAACATCTTTTTGCGTGTGTTAGTGCCTCTGTGCATCTTCAATACGAAGGGATGTTTCTTTATGTGTTTCTGTTACTGTGCATGTGTTTGTGTGTGAGTGTGAGTGTGTTTGTATATGTGTCTCTGCTCAGAGCAGCCTTCCAAGCACCACTCCCTCCCTGCTCCTTGCTTCTCCTCTGAGAATCTCCAGGAAGCCCAGTTTTGTCAAGAACTCCAGCCTCTGACGGTCTGTCGGCTGCACCTCGCAGAACACACCCTGAGAACCTACAAGCACAGACAGGAAGTGGCCATGAAACAGGTGGTGTTTTTTAATGACGGTCAGATGAAAATCTTGCTCTCCAACTGCAAACAAACATGCACAGTCTTTACAGCTCAGCTATTCATTTAAAAAAGTAACCGTCCAGAAGTCAGTCAAAGGTATCCTGGGCTATGTTTAACATTTAAATACCGGCTGCCCAGCAGGCAAGTAAATAAATATCTTAAAACAATTGTATTTAATGGTTTCAACGGGCAGCTTGAACTTGACCCTTGTTTACATTAATGGAGCATGTTAAGTGCTTTTATGACACTACTTCAACCCTCCATATTTTATGCTCCTCTGTTTAGCCTTGAGCCAGTGATAACTCAAGAGAGAGTCCTTCAGAAAAGATGTTAATAAACACTACAGAGGCATGTGAATATTTTCCACATTTTGGACTGCACCATATATATCCATTTTGCCTGATGTGAGGGTTAATATGTTAAATACACACACAAGCTGTACACGCTTGGAAGTGGCTGGACACCTCATCCTCACCGTTGGCCTTGAGTGCAGTGAGGAGGGCGGTGAGCAGGGTGCGGCTGACGCTGATGTCCACCAGCTCAGGCAGGGCGTCCAGACGCAGCTGAGAGGGGAAGTGATAGAGGAGAGAGTCTGGGTATTCTCCCTGATCCTCCTCCATCAGCTGGATCAAGTCCTACACAGACGAAGACAGACAGACAGAGACATTTTCACAATGTGCTGATGGTGGTTAAGTCATGAAAGTTAACATTGATCTATTTAGCTTATGTGATGGGTGAAAGGAGGACATTTTTTTAGTGTTTGTATGGTGAAGGGCTGTGAAAATTCTACGTTTATTGCTGTGTTGTTGTAGTTTCCAACAGTTGCCACTAGATGTTACTGAGGGGTCACAATTTACTGACTAAACAGCAGAGCAGGGCACTTTCAAGAAACAGCAAGCTAACAACATTATCCAAGGGCAGCAGACTAATTTTAATCAGTAATTTAAATATTGCCAAATTTTTGTTAAGCATGCATTCAATGATTTATTACATCAGCACAGAACCTGCAGGATTTCTGCCCTTTGCAATTAGTCTAATGTACATCCTGTCTGAAATGCTGGTAAGCAGTTTTTCCTGGAATGGAACTTGCTAGCATGGAGGGTTTTGTTTCTTCCTAGTTTTGAGCTATAAAACAAACATTAATGTAGCTACAAGTATGAGTCACAACCAAGGGGCAAACTCCCCACTTCCGCATTGAAGCCAACCAGGAAGTACAAAAACTTGCAATTCTTCGACTGACC
>JAQNCA010000019.1:5276851-5288900 GCA_029783725.1 Acanthurus tractus | reverse complement strand
AGGAGGATGAGTGAAGAGTTCACTGCTGCTGCCTATTGGGAGAAGCATCTACACACACACACACACACACACACACAAACACATATTAGGTAGTAAAAAAAGGACTGAACTATAATGTCACATATTTCAAAGAATATAAGAATAATAATATTACACCAACACACACCTGCACTTCTCCGGACACGCCCCCTTTAAACACCCATGGTTCTGAGTCCACCCCCAGCAGGTCCGCCCCTGTGGACTTCCCACACCCTATCACAGACAAGAACCAAAATGTCAGTGTGGTGACATCATGTGGTGAAATGAAATGCCAAGGAAGTCAGTGCATGTGGAAAATGATGGAATATGATAACATGACTAGATCGGCTTTAAATATTCATGCCTGCATAAAAGTTGCGTGCTGTACTGCATTACAGCTCCTCAAGAGATGTTGACTGAAATTAACTTTTTTTTTTTTTAGGTTTTATGCTGGTGCCATGAATATTTGAAGCATATCTCTTCAGTCCTCACAGCATCCTTACGTGCTGAGCCAGTGCTGAGACATAATGATTGGATGCTGGGTTCATAGGAGAAATTTTTCAGGCTTAATTCACTTTAGATAAGAAGGGAGTTATATGAAGTTAGTCATTTCAGGAGCAGATACAGAGGCAGAGCAATTAGAGGTCATGCCAACTCACAGTGGAAGCAGTTCCTCCAGGTGCCCAGGGTGGAGCTGTCACTCAACACTCGTCCATCTGGGTGAGATAGATGAGTGGTTTGGGTTGGATTAAAGTGCACTGAAGAGTTGGGTTGTATAGTATAGCATAGAATACCCTACACCATGCTATATTGTCTATACTAGACCACCATATACATATGTAAACATATACATCCTGCTTGGGTCTCTCTCTACTCACCCAGCCAGCATATGAATGCTTTCGCCACCAGTGCCATGTTCCTCAGGTCCCACACATAAGGGTAAAGGTCATAGAGCACAGCCCTGTTGGCTCCGCCCACAACGCTGCAGTGGAGCTGTGCTATGTCTTCACACAGGGACAGGAACCTGGAGGCCCGACTTCGCCACTCATCAATCTGAGGACATGCACATGTAATACACATGTACAAAAGGTCATGCACTGTTTACTCACATTCATCAACCATGTGATTCATAATTAACACAAAACACACACTGACCTTCTGAGGTGGTGCCTTCTTGCTGTTGGTGCTGACAAGGTGGCAGTTTGTTTTTAACCAGGTGAGGTCCTGCAGCAGTTTCTGGGCAGACGGTCCATGCTCGTGAGGCAGATAATGGAGACCAACCAGCAGCCGCACCTGGGACTCACTTAGCAGGCCCTTCCCACCACAGACTCCCCGACCCTGGGCCTTATGTCCCCTGCCTCCACCTGAAGGTGCTCCATGCCTGGATCCTGGAGGTTGCTGATTGGGGTGACCAGGCTGGTTTGACCTCCTCTTCTCCCCCTCTTGTCCCTCCCTCTCACCCTTGGCCTTGGTGGGTGATGTTGGGGGTGAGCTGGAGTTCAGGGGAAAAACAGGCAGTCTGGCCACAGCGGAGGTTCCTCTCAAGGTGGAGGGACAGTCGGGTCTGTCGGGAGTTTTGCAGCGAGATGTCGGGGCAGAGGAACGCTGGTCTGCTCGTGTGCTCTGCCGCCCTGTTATGATACAAATTTTGATTGGTCCACCAAAGTGACTGAGCAGGTGAAGTGTTCGAGTCCAGCCTGATGTCATCACACATATAAAAGCAAAGTAATAGATCACTGAGTTTTACCTGCTTGTAGCGGTTGATTCAGTTCCTCCATCCAGTCGTGCAGTGCAGCAGACAGAGCTCTGTCAGGACAGTATTCACACTCCTCATCTGGAGCAAATACAACATTGTGTCATTACTGTGTTTACTCAGTTACTCATATCCGTACAGTACAGAGAACCACAGTGATATTCTCTTTACATAATCACTCTGATGTTCAATGCACTCCAGCCGGGCATGTTTTGGTGGACACACCAACCCACACACATCACACGCATCTGTCCTGTATCTGCCATGTTTATGCATGACTAGAGAAGAAAATACACACCTCTATCAGAGCACATTTTCTTGTGTTTGCTGGATGGTTGAAGCTTCTGTAAATGAACCAAGAACTGAGAACTGACTTTCAAACTCCAAAATATGACTTTTTCGACTGTTGCTCTACAACATTTTCTTATGCAGGAAGCACTGCAATGTTACATCATAATTCTGTTGGAAAATGATCTGCACCAAAAGACAAAAAGAGCCCAGAAATGCAAGCTTCTTCAACACAGCCTGTTTTGCAGTTTTTTGAATTTTAAATATGGCACACTTACTTAAAAGATAATAACATTTAAGAATTAGCATAGGGAAGATCAACTTAAGCTCAATGCTTGCATGTGAAACAAAAAACAGCACAATATGTCTGATCTAACTCCACCAACAACCTGCAATTTCCCTCCAGACATTATCTAAGGTCACATTAGCACCACATTAGAAATCATAAAGTTAAATCTCTCTCACACAAGTAGATTCAATCCAGTACTTACTTCACTTATTGCCGACACCCATCCCCCTCCCTCTCACGCTGTCATTAAAATTCCTCTTCCATTTCCATCCACATCACAGGCTTTAGCCTGCCTTCATCTCTTTTCTCATCCCCTCCCTGAAAGCCCATTTCTCCTCTTGCCCTCCGCCTTGTTTCTTCTCCACAGAGGGACCTTCCTCTCTTCTCATTTCTCCCTTCATCACACCACACAATTATTCCTCCATCACCACCTCTCCCCGCTCAGTCTCCAGAACAACATCACACGCTACAGTGGTTCTCCCTCTGACATTTCTCTATCCAGCTCTCTCGTTTCTTCTGTCTGTCTCTGGTGATTTTCTCATGTATTTTACAGACAAAGTAAATTTATGGTAATAAATGTGAATCAAAAATAAAAAAAAAGGTGATTGAAGGGCTATTAAATCTCTAAATTAAACTTTTCACAATACTTCAAATAAGAACTATCAGGAATAAACATATTTTGTTAAATTTAATAAAACTGAAAGCTGATAATTTGATCTCTGTCAATGAAGAGTAGATGGAGATTAATGAAACGGGTGATTTATGCAACTCATTTCAAGGATATTTTTTTTTATTCTGTAAAACTAAATCTAAAAGTTTATTAAGTAACTTTGTCCAGCACAACAGATGGAACTTTTATTGCTTTGTTAAGTAATATCACACAACATATCTCCCTTGTGGTTAAAATTGTGTTAGTTGCTGAGCAACACTGGCTTATTAAACATTTCTCAGGAAGCGGCGGGACTAACCATGCATGGCTCTGGTCTGGCAGAGCCAATTTTACTTTATTGACTTGGGATATCTCCTGTCTCATCACTGCGACTTCCTCCTTCCTTCCAACTGCTCATTTATCCTTTTACCTTCCCATCCCATCCTTCCCCTCACCTTTCCTCTCGTCTTTTCCAGCTCTGTACCAGCTCCCCAGTGTATGCAGAGGGATGTAGTTGGCTTCAAACTCGCAGTTGGGGTTAAGTAAGAGGCCTCTCAGGTGGCTTCTCAGCTGGGGCTCTCGGCCCTTGAAAGGCCCCAGGAAGAGACGTCTGGAGTCATAGTCATTAGCATGCAGGTTGTCCCAGATGAGCGGGGGACGCTGGAGGACAGACTCCACCTCAGCCAGGCAGTCTACAGACAGCTTCCTGGAGATGACCTTACTGCCTGTGGAGAGAGAAGGAAAACCATTTGCAAGTGGAAGCCTGAGGGTTTAAGAAATAGACTTAGTCACAAATCTAAGGGGGGCAAAAGACTGAAATGAACAAGCTTTTCTCATTTTATTTGCATGTTGAGAAAAATATAAATTTCTGATAGATGCTCACATTGGAAAACTATCTGTTACTGAAGCTCTGAGAGCCTGTCACAGCATTACTGCATAAACCGACTGCTGTGGGGGAAAAATGCCTCTGTAAATAGGTTTACAATCACACATCACAAAAAGCCAATGCTCCAGTGCACATGGAATAAACAAATCATAATAAATTTGTCACTGTTTTACAGTCATTTCCTGCAGGAAAGCAGATCAACATCATATTTGTGACCCATGCTCACAATTTAATCTAATTTAATTCAATCAATCTGACACCTCTTTTGTCGAGTTATCATCGTAAATTGCATTTGCAAATCACCTTTATGGAAAGCTCCAGAATGAGTGAGCATTAAAAACAGGTAAGACCTAAATATATAGTATTAATAAAGGCAACACAAGCAGAAAATAGTGCCTTTCACTATATTACATCCACATAAAAAGGTTAACTATTATGCTACAACAGCTTCTGACAGGAGAAAAAATAAAGACATGCAATAGAATATTAAAAAACTGAATTTAATGAGAAAAGGAGTCTGCATGTGTGCGTCTACTGTACTTCCATATGTATGTGGGCGGAATTTGCACCTAAAGCTCGGCTTTCATGATGTTGTGTGTGGATCTGTGCCAGCGCTTACTGTGAATGTGTGCGCCAATAATAAGGCTATTTTCAATTTATTTTTATTAAATACAGTTTGTTCAATCGATTACTTAATCAGTTGAAAATTTCATAACTATGTTGACATGTGCATGTGTCTCACCTGTCCATACCACTGTTATGTCAGGCAGCAGGTCTTCTCCAACAGTTTGCAGATACGGAGACTTCGAAACACTGGGAGAACACAGAGAACCACAGTATTCTGAAGGGAGAGAGACAGACACATAAACTTCATCATCGAGGTCAATGTTAGGGGAGTAAAAACTTGAAATGTCAAGTTTTACAAACATTCAGTTTCAGCACAGTTAAGCTTTCTCACCTGTAGGGCAAAAGAGGAAGACAGGCGGTTCCCCTAAGAACCGATAGATCTCATTGGTTATGGTGACCTGAGCATGGGCGAATGAAGAAAAGGCCTCACTGTCGGCCTGACACATGGAGTGATCGATGTCATCAAACAGAATGGCAAATGCCTGGCAACCCAGGTCTGATACCTGCAGACAGGAGTGATATCGTGTATTGAAGGTAAAAGAGAAAACAGAGGCTCAAATCATAAAAAAAGGGACATTCCTGTCGTATCTAACATCTCATACCTGTCTAAGCTTGCGTTTGAGTAGTGTCATGTCACAGGAAGAAGAGAAGACGATGTCCTGACCAGGAGAGAGGGCGTAGACAAACCTCAGGCCTCTCGACTGGGCCTCAGCTATGAGAGCACGCAACTGACCTGAAGAGGTGGGAGGGATACAATACAGAAATAAGCCTGAGTCTCAAGAAAAAGAAATAATAAACATTAGACCTGTCTCTTTACATCACATCTGAATGTGTCTGATTACTCTCAGTTTAATGGATCTTTACAGGAATACAACCTGGCTTAAATCAGGGGTTTTCACAGGGAAAGAATCTTTAATAACTTATTGACAACACTTTGGAGGATGTTATAAAAAGGCAGCAGCTTGAACGCAAACTAGCAAGTGGAATTAGAGCTTTTAGACCTGACTGTGCACGGATGAAAAGATGCTTTTTATGTGTTTCCATTCTGTGTTTTTGTCTGTTGCTGCCATGACTAAAACTTAATGTGTCAAATGTATTGTTACACAGAACTATCAGGAAAAAAGGCAGGCATTGTGATGTGATGAATCATCTGTCAGTCAGTCTGTCTTCTTTTTTTTTTTTTTTTTTGAGGAAACACGATTCATCTCTTATATGACTGATGCCAAGGCAACATCTATGCCAACATCTTTCGGTAGAAACAATCATTGTTTTCAAATCAACAGTTGCTTCTCTCACTGGTCGTCACATCGAAACCATGACTGTATCTGCCAGCAGCTACTCACAGAATGCTGAGACGTCCAAAACACTGTAGTTTGGCCACAAGCACAGTTATAAGCCTGGCAAGACGGATTTGCACGATTACATGAGCACGAGGTCTTACGTATTGGCTCCCTTGCAAGGTAAATCATCACTCTGATGATGTGTCTCTGTGGTATTTTTCAGAGGAGAAGCTGTAGATTTGTGATGCTTTGTTGTTGTGCACTTGGCCTTTTTGTTTCGAAATTTATATTTACAGTGTAAAAGGGATATTTCTAGGTACAATTAGGCAGATAGATATAGAACAAATAGATGAACTGATGGAAAGATGGATGGATGTGATGTTCTTACCCTCCTCCTCAGGAGAATAGACTTCCCTCCACAGCAGTCTGTGTTTGAGGTCGTCTTTTGGGCCGTACAGATACGTGTTTAAACCCCAGTGCTGCATCCTGGAACAGAACAAGATGAGAGAACATGTTACTGAAGTTAATGAAATCTGTGAGTCTGCAACAAGACAAGAAAAGACAATTGTTTAATGTGTGAAATAAATCTGCACTGTCTCTTTTATAACTGCAATATACTTTTTGAAACCACTCTTGACAGGTGCTTTGTTAGAACTTAATTCTAAGCATTTGAAACATTTTTAAATCAAGCACTTTTTAACTCTTCACCAACTCAAAATATGAAGCTATAAGCAGAACTGATAAGATTTGAAGAGCTTTAAATCATTAGATTCAAATTTTGTGTGTGGTTATTTGGCTTGCCAATATCTCTGCATGTATCTGGTAAATATCCATGTACACAACTATGTTCACAGTCAGAGTTTATGACCCAACACAACTGTCTATTCTTTTGGAAAGCTTTTTATCTGCAAATCACTTTTCAAATTTTTTGAAAATATCATCTTTATCTTTGTAGATATATCTGTTACACATATTTAATCCATCTTTTTCCCAGTTTGAAGCTATAGTTTTAGCTTTGTAGGAGCACTGGAGAGACAAGAGAAGCCGAGAGACGAGAGGACAGGCGAAAGGGGGAAAAAAACAACAAGCAGTTATCAAAAAAAGATCCACTGTATCGATCGAGGGGCTCGGAGGCCACCTCAGTTACAGGAAATGACCTCCTGAATTATAAATAGAGCATAGTACTAGGAGTGAAACCATATCTGTATTACACACACAAAAACTCGGGCAAAACCATAATTATTATTCTCTCTCTGTCTTTCTTTGGAGAGAGTCCAGCTCATTTTTTTGTTTGTCCTTTGTGGGTGGACTATGTTCTCACTCTCTCCCTGCTTCATTTCCTGGACAGATGGTACAAATGTCGCCTCCGCAAAACAGCAACCTACCTCCCTAACACGCACATACATACTGTACACCCATCGACAGCCGTACTGCCAAACTTATGTAACAGTCAGCGTATGAATTTTTTGCCTGTACCACGCACTTGAGTCAAATAAAGCTGATCTATAAATAAAAACTGTAGCCCACACACTCAGCTGCTGCTACACTGGCAAAGTTTTGAAGGTCTAATTCATCCTGATGCTCTCCTCATGAAGCAGCGATGGCCTGTTCAACAAAGAGTTGTTTGCCAATTTCTGCTGTGCAGACCACATTCACCATAAAGCATGTAAAAGAATCACCTGAGAATCGATTGAGGTTCGGAGACACATCAGAGTGGCTGGGTTTAACTGTGGAAACGGTGTGCTATGGTGATTTGGTCCCTATTTCTAAGAGCAGTGGAAAGCACAGAGCAGAGGGAGCCACTTATCTCTGGGAATACAGTCGGCTGTCACCATTGGCTGTTGTACTTCAAAACTGTGTCAGCGTTCCCAACAGGCATCAATGCTGTCCTTTTTTTTGTAAGATCAGTGTGCCATCAAGAATTAATTGGTTCCCTACTGACTACAAGAGTAACATACAGTAAATGCACATGAAAAGGCTTTGCTGCATCATTTATTAGTGCAGTTATTTAACATTTAAAACACTTGTTATCAGCTAATGCTTTAACTTTCATGAATTGGCTATCAATGTCATAAATGGCACTCTGAAAATCATCTTTAGTATTTGATTGTATTTCTGTGTTTTTTTCTGTGAGCTGATGAAACTGTTGTGCCAGCCTCAATAAGGAGCTGCCTTGGTTTTTGTTTAGTCAAGACTCAGAGTGACTTGGCTGATGAACCTGTTGCTCTGGTGCCACGTCTTCTGGCAAACAAACTGCGTAGGACATTGGATTATCTTGAATGTTGATTTTATCTGGATTAAATGGCTTTTGCCCACAGTTTACATGATGTCTCAATGTTTTTAAGAGAGAGCCTATTATGGCATTACACCGGTAGACCACTTGCTCCACACTTTGTGGTTAGTGACTCAAAAGTGTGGTTTGGCTGAGAAGTTTCTATTTGTGAAGGTCTCAAGCATTAGAAAAAAAAAGATGTTGTTAAAAAAAAGTCATGCACACAGCAAAATCTTCCCATTGGAAAGACTTAAGGACAACTTTCAGTGTAAGAAATCAGTATATATGCCATTAATTGGTCAAATGTAAAGGTACTAAATCTGAAAAATCTGTAACATCACAAGAACCCAGTTTTCTACATTCAGATGATATCTGGCCCAAACAACACTTGAAGCATCCCGTGTAAGGCTTCACACATGACATCTGGACCACCTCTGGCCCACACAAGCATGGGCAGTAGCCACAGTTAAGCCAGGCTCATGACATTATGGCCCACACAACACTAACCCTAATTCATTTTCAGAAGTGGCCCAGACTTGGTCCAAATGCATCTGCTATCTTGGCATTGACAGCGCTGACACACTGAAACTGCACAAGAGTGTATTGTGTGTACACACAGTTGAAATTTGTGTTTAGTGACAATTAGCCACTTGATACTAAACACACTGTAAAAATGAGACTGTACTTTACAGAAATTTTGACCTAGAAATAGATGTTGAAATTTAGACTCAGTGATTAAATAAGAGGTCACTAAAGTTATTAGAATTCAACCTGAGGGAGACGGGAATGTCTTCTATGGCAATCTGTCCAATATTTGTGAAATTTTCTATAATTTTAATCTCCTGCTGCGAGAGGAAAAGTTGTGGGATCACCAACATTGTTAATATTCATCATCTGGGTACCATGAACGTGTGTATAAACTGTAGTAAAGAAAATTCAGAAGTTGTTGAGATTTTTCAGTCTGGACCGAAACAATGGACCATTTTCCCCCCTAGAGTCATGCTGCCAGCAAGACTGAAAGTAATATCAATGGAACCAAATGGTCCATCAACTATAAGAAAACATACTACTCTCCCCCACTACTGTCATCTGTGGCTGAGCCTCAGGACAGAAGATTAGCTTGCCCTTTGCTATGAAGTCATTCTGCCTCAGTGATTTTTCCCAGGTCTGCTCAGCACTGAAATAGAGCCGTGCAACTAAGTTCAGCCCAGAGGCGTCAGGTCAGTAAACATAAAGAGGTACAACCACGCGAAGACGTCGCATTTGACCATGTTTACGAGATGTGGATGTATACGAGATGCATATACAGTACCATATGTGATTGTATCAGGCTAATCACGAATTGTGAGCTTCTTTAAACAGTGGTGACAGACTTACCATTGGAAGAGAACTATTCTCTGATCCATAGACCAAGGCCTCCCATAGAAACCTGCAGAGGGAAAAAAGAAGTTGAATGTCAAATAAATAAGAATGAGACCGAGAGAATTGATAAGTCATGCAATGTGATGCAGGGGTCACACTTCTACAACTCATCTGTTTACTATTATAGACTTAAATGCCTCTTAGGAATCCTTTTTGGCATATTGAAAAAATTTTTTTTATCGAGCAGTAGATGAAAGAAAGGGCCCTGTCGTCTTAGAAACTGTGGTGTTCTCATCAATTTTGATATTTTTGACAAAGAGGTTAAATTTCTCAGCCATTTCATATAGAAGCAGACATGTGCAGTACCACTAAATTTGCATCGCGGCATCCCATAGCATATATACATATATTATCATGCAGTTCTCTGTACTATTTTTAAGTTCTCAGCTCTGCAGAAATTATTCATAAACTGGATAGCCGTCAGCTACTGGACGCTATGAGTGGACTTCATAGCCACAGAGCTTGTTGGGCACATTAAAGAATGCGAGCTCTTCCACTGCTTGCTTGGTCACCTCCCCTCTGTGTTTGGCAGAGACATAATTCATCTCCAGCTACTCTCTCCATCACATTTTCTATTTTTAGAAATGGGAGCATCTCCAGTGTCCCTCTCCCTCCTTTGTGTTTTATGAGCAAGTCTGCAATGTGTGTGTGTATAAATGTGTGTGTGTATACGTGTATACAGTAAGTGGGTCAAAGGGAGAAGTATATCAGATCCGGTAAAAATCCATACTTTCTCCTGCATTACTGTGAGGAGTGTGAATTTTAGTGTGCATGTGTATGACATATGTACGCGTGTGTCTTTTTGTGCATGTGTGTGTGTGTCCTGTGGAGTGCACCCGCTAAGCTCAACCCAATTACTAACTCTGCTGGATGGCACCACATGAGACTGAAAAGACACACAGGTTTAAGGGATTCAAGGAATTAGTAATAAGGTGAATGTGTGTGTGAGTGTGAGTCTGTAAAGGTGTTTTTGCTGTAGCTGCATGATGTGTCACACTTTTGTTGTCATTGCGATATGAATTTCCAAAATAAACACATCTGAAATGGGCTGTGAAAGCAGACTCACTGAGAATTACAGAGCTTGAAAGCTGAGAGAAAAAGATGGAAAAGAGAAGGGTTTCACTTTCTCAAACATGAGGATTTTCTGCTCTTCTCTGTCTTAGATGATTGTTGTTTGAACCATGCAAATTGTTTAAAGACATTACCTCTGGTTCTGCTTACTTGCAATGTGCATTTTCCATCACCGCCTAACAGGTTTAACCAATCAATTATTTAAAAAAAATGTAGTCAATAAAATATTTGTTGGTAGTGCACTTCTTATCAGACTTACTGAGAAGATGACAGACATATGTCAACTTCATTTCATCAGCATATAGATCTGTTGTCACCATTACCCACAGATTTGACAATCCAGTCACCTGCTGACAGGAAGACTCATGGACCCATTTCAACTCACCTGAATCTGATAGAAATAATAAGAATCTGTCCCTGTTTATAGCCTATTTTCACTAACTGTGAGAACAGTATTATATTTATTTCATATTACTTATATATCAATTCATATATGTATAGTTTTCTCTCAAGGAAAACATTGTTTATTCTATAATTGCAGTATAAAATTAGAGTTACAGCACATTTTTTCATACTGTGTGTGTATCTGTGTACTGTGAGGTTTGTTGTCTTTAAGAGACAAATTTGTCATTTTGTTATCATCAAATTGTTCTTCATTTTCTTCCACTTAACACCATTTTCCAAAGTGATGAGTCTTTATCCTGCTTTATCATTGTCATGGCTGTAACCTGTGCCTTAATTATCACCACTGTTACTGGTTATTCATGGTAATCCTCTCCCGTATCATAATCCTCACAACCATTTCTGTTATTCCCATCACTTTCAACATTAACAGTTCTTTTCATCTGTATTTTTTCTTTTAGGTCCTCAAGTTTCTTTCATTTTCTCATCATCACTTTCATCATTGTTACACTGCTACTCCAAACCTTTCCTGTCAAGGCATCTCTATCATCAGCATCTACTGTGTTGTGATCCCATCAGACTCTCCAGTCATTTTCAACATGTTAATTATCATGTTCATCAATATCATCATGTCAACTTAATATCCACCTGTGCCATTTCCCTCATCATTCCAGTCCGCTATTCATCATCCATAGTACCATTATCATTACCCTCCCCGTCATCATCATCATAACCAGCAGCCTTTATCCTGAGTAGCGTCTTTTTCCTTCTGCAGCCTTTGAACCAGACATTATTGAATGCTTTTCACCGCCTGCTCTTTGATCTTCACTTCAAGGCTGGATGATCACCAACACATCATCTTATAAAGACCTTTACATCCTACCTCCGTCAGTGCTCTTACACAGTATTACCACTCCCACGCCCCCGTTCACCTCTAGTGAGTGACAAAACATAGCTGAAATCTAGGTCAAACGGTGATCTATTAAAAATCATACCCCAGAGGTAGGAAAAAGAAAATCACATGATCTGACAGGAGGACAGTTATAAAGTCGGCCGCTCTTACCTTCCACCACCCCACAAAGAAACTGCCTC
>JAQNCA010000019.1:5238281-5266890 GCA_029783725.1 Acanthurus tractus | reverse complement strand
TTCTTCTTCTTCTTCTTCTTCTTCTTCTTCTTCTTCTTCTTCTTCTTGTCAGGCAAAAGTATGGAACTGGAGGCTGGAGTCAGGAGGGCAGCTCAGACTGCCCCACCCCGCTACGGCCCCATGTTGGAGGACACCAGGACAGAGATGGAGAGATTGTAAGTGTGTGGTTTACAAAACATGAAGCAGAAATAATAAGCGCTTAAGAATATTTTAGAAGTGTTTGTTATATTTCTTAATAAGACAAATCCCCTTTTCTATATAAGTGTGCAATAAAGCCTTCCTGATTAGGTGTGTGTATTATAATGGACAAATAAATAATGTTAAGACAGTGAGTCTCTGAGTGTCCTGTATTAGTTCTTTTCAGAGTTCTAATATCTGGCTTTTTTCCTTCTATCCACACCTTAGTCCCAACTTCCATTTTTCCACTCTTACCGCTCAGTATCTTCCTCTTCCAGCAGGTCCAGTGTGACAGAGCAGGTGAGGGTTGCAGAGCTGGAGTTGACTGCCCAGGCGCTCAAAGACACTCTGAGAGACAAAGAGAAGGAGATCGAGGGAACAATGAGAGAGATCAGGAAGCAACAGGCTGACAGACACAGGTGACTGCAGGAGAAATACGGCCATTGATATTATGAGAGTCAAGAAATACTTAATCATCACTTTACAATGAAAGGTTGTACAACAAAATGCCGTTTTGTGCTCTTTTCCTTACTTGCAGCTCTAAGTGTACCTACTACAAAAACTGCTTGTATCCATTTATTTTTCTGCCAGAATAACTATCAAAGAGAACGTAGATCTGATTCGTCTGCAAAAGCAGCTTTCAGACAAGAGCATCGCCCTGAGAGTCACCGAGGAGAAGTTCAACAACCTGCAAGAGGTTGCAAGCTCTTATTTGTTCATAAATTATTTGTGTCTTTGGGTATTTTATAATTTTATTACATAAGTATAATAAATTATGTATAGTACTTGTAAGCTCTTTGTCCCCAAAAGATAAATATTTTTTTTGTCTTTCCTCTTCCTTACAGGCATATGAGAATCAGCTGGAAGAGGTAAACGCCTGTTGAGAAAGATCCTAATAAATACACTAAATAAGAAATGTGTTACTTTACTCACAAATGAATTAGTGCTCAAACAAGTTTTGAATGTGTTCTTAGAGTCAGAGGTCACTGAGGGAGAACCAAGGAGCTCTGCTGAAGAAAGTGGAGGAGCTGACTGAGCAGCTGAAGCAGGAGAGACAGAGAACACTGTCACTGGAGGGACAGCTGAACATGTCGACCCTGTCTTCACAGACTGTGGACAAGGTAAAGCATTTATATCTACATGTATAAGTCCAGACAATGAAGAGATCTTATCAGTTTTAAAAACTAGAGGTTTATTTCTTTCTCTTTTAGTTGAAGGAGAGGATATCAGATCTGGAAGGAGAGAGAGATCAAATAAAAGAAAGCTACGACACTCTGCTGGAGAGGTAAGAGTTGAAGTCGAGGCCCTGCAAAACAACAACAGAAGAACATGTATTCACATTAAACGTATGACCATATACAGGGTTTATGTCAGAAGGAACAAGTTAATGGGCTTCCAACATATGACAATGACCTTTAAAAGTCATTTTGTGTTTTTCCTTACACCTTGTATTTATAATTACCATTTTTCTTTCTTTTCAAGTACTTTATCTGTAAAAAGCAACCATGATACCACCTTGGAAAAGCATAGAGAAGGGGATAAGAAGTGGGACAAAAAGGAAGAAAACATCCGCAGGATGGACATCCAGAGGCTGGAGGAGAGACTGCAAGCAGAGAGGGAAGAGAGAGAGAGGCTGGAGCTGGAGAGGCAAACGCTGAGACGAGAGAGGGAGAAGTTTGAGGAGGACAGGGAGCGAGATAGAGGTAGGGCTCTTGGGACGTTGGTACTGCGTCTGCCGCAGTTTGACAAATGTATTTAGATGTAGTTAAAGCATCAGATTGTAGAGCCAAAATTATTCCCCAGAGACAAAATAAAATTATAAATCTATTGACCATCCTATTTGTTCTTTGATGTGCTCTGTGTGGTTTCATTTAGAGTTTTCCATGACTACAAGAGACAAACAGGGGGGTCTGGAAAGAGAGATTCTCAAGTACAAAGAGCAAATTTCTGCTCTGCAGGACAGACTGGACTCTGTCACCAAGGTCAGAGATGGAGAGTTTAATATTATTCTTCTGGACAGCTGTTTGACACATCAGTCTCTTATTGTTATCGTGTGTTACCTTGTTTTTGGCACATGTCCTGACACAGTCTCCATCTTCTTTTTCTTTCTCTCTCAGGAATTTGACATGAGTGTTGAGGAGCTCAGTGAAACTCTTGTGCAGATCAAGGTTTGCAAACATTTTTACCTCTGTTAGAAGTGTTTTTAACGGACATTATGGATTGCTTTTAAACCTAGCTACCTCCAACTACAGGCATTTAGGATGCAGCAGGAGAGCAAGGAGAGGCTGTCTTTCCTCTGGGCTGATGGGAAGGTGGAGGATTCACCCCGTGATCTGGTAAACATCCAAGCAAGGCATGCTGAGACTGTGTTGGAGTTACAGAAAACCAGAAAGCTTCTACTGCTGGAGCACCGTATCAGCGAAGACCTACAGGTACACACACACACACACACACACACATATATCTACATACATAACTATACATACTACATACATATCGTTACAACCTTTTAACACATAACAAAATTGCAGTCAGCATTTATACTCACCTCACTGACATTCTCTGAGCTATCTTGAAATGTTTGTCCTCCCACTTTAACTACACTTGTCTTCAATCAAACTTTCCTTCTTAAGGAAGAGTTGAACACAGTCAGCCAGAAGATGGAAAAAGAGAGGGAGGAGGGCAGAAGGAGGGTGGCAGACAAAGACAAACTTCTGTCAAAAAGAGCTCTTCAGATCAACACTTTACAGGGTATGAACAACAATTATTTTAACAGAGGCAAGGGAACCCAGTGTCATTCCTAATCCGTTGCTTCTGTGCTGCTCCTTTATAAATAATTGCAGGAAGGGATGTGTTGACATTTGTAGTTTGTTAAGAAAAAACAGCTGCAAAGCTGAGCAGCAAAAACTACCTTCAGTATCTTTAGAAACTTTTATTTTTCTCTTGTTTGTTTTCTAAAGCTCAGTTGAAAGAGTTAGCATACGGCCCCAGGAACTACAAACAGACCATACCAGTGCAGTACACCTGGCCAGCTGGAGACCAGGAAGTGGTACAACCCATTGAAGATGACCTGTGTTTTTCTCAGCTGAGGGCTGGGGAGTCACTGTTGGAGATCCACCTAAAGGTCTGAAAACACTCAAACGTGCCTGGATTTAATGTTTTTTTCTGAAATCTGTTGGGTTTTTATGTTCTATTTTGTTTTTTTCTTACCTGAAGGCTGCCACCTTCACCCCAGCGGGGCTTCGCACGATGGGGAGGATCCGTCCAGGAGGGGACGGGCGTGAAGATATTGTGACCTTTTGCACCTACGGCCTCTTGGACTTTGAGGTACACTCCACTCCTCTGGTGTCAGGCAGCCAACCCAGCTACAGCTTCACGTCCCGCTATGCTCTAACAGCCCGAGATGTGGGCAGGCTAGGTGGTCAGGGGTCAAGGGTCAGAGTGGAACTCCACCAGGCATTAGGAGGGGTCAGGTTTATGACACATGGAAGTGGACAGATGTCCCTGATGAGTGCTATGGAAAGAAGAGGGGAGTGCATTGGTGGATGTGTTAACGTCAAGGGTGAGTAAAGCATAAAGAGAGGAAACACTTGATTTAAAACTTATTTTCCTGCACACATTTACATTTTGTGCTAGAGTTCTTCTTTGTCTGTAATTCTTTTTGTATATTACACAATGCTTTCAGAATGTTAAGTATCAACCCATTTCTGAATATCTGTCCATCTCTCCTCAAGGCTCTGAAGGTGAAATCATAGGTGTTGTGGATTTCTGGGCGCGTTTATTTCATCCTGCAGAGCCTGCAGACCCGGTGATTGAGAGAGGAGCTGACAGTAGAACAGCTGCACAGAGGGGTCCCGTGCAGATCTCTCTTGGCTGGCAAGAGGCTAGTCATGAGGTGAAAGAGTGATTTATTGATCATATTTTTTAAAATTATGTCCACAATCCAGATAAAACATTTTTCTGTCAACTTATACTATAGAGTATATATGGTGCTTGTGTACAATCAAGGAAACATGCTGTCCCCAAAGACAGATGCACTAGTAATATGTCTGTTATTTAGAGCTGTGTTCATTTAAATGAATATATTTATATTCATATTTATTATATATTTTCCCACAGGAATTACATGACTACGGTGGGGGGATTCCCAATGAGTTGGTGGTCATGTTGGAACGTTGTGTGGGCCTCAGTGCTCGCTGGCCTGGACTTCTTCCTGATGCCTACCTGTCATACAGGTTCTACGACCTGCCGCCTCACGTCTCTAAAACAGCCCAGTGCACCACTGACCCGGTGTTCAATGATGTCACCAGCTACCCGCTAGCAGTGACAGCCGATGTGTTGCACTATCTGAGGTATAACAGTCTGGAAGCAGAAAATATATCCCCACATTTTTGCTGTGTTTGGCTTTTTTTTGTGAGTTGTTTTATCAGTTGAGTTGCTTTTAATTCTTATGTCTGGAACCAAGTTATTATAGTATATTAAATAACTAAAAGAACTTAAGAAAGACCTTAATTATTAATTAAATATTAATTAATTATTAATTAATTAATATATCTTTGCAAAATGACAACATTCACTCCACTCTTGCCCAGGTCCAGCAGTTTGTGGGTGTATGTGTTTGATGACAGCGATGACCAGATACCACCAGCCTATTTGGCCAAGACCCCAATCCCACTGCGAGCCCTGGCAACAGGCAGGGAGATCAGAGGTGAGAGAAGAGACATAATAATCTTTCTTGCCAGAGGAAGCATTGATTAAGTTAAAGGTGGAAGCAAACTTTTTATTTTCTCAGGTTAACATCACATGTCCCGTGAAAACTGATATTTTCCTGCAAAAGGTCATAATGTAGTTGTAGTTCCAGGCTGAAAGACAAACTGTTCCCTTTGACACAAACTGATTTCTCTCTTCTGCTAGGTGACTATGTTCTGAGGGATCCAGCTGGTGGACCTCGGGGAATGGTTCGGGTCGTTTTGAAGTGGAAGTACCCCTTCCAGCCATCAGTGGACACTGTGCTGAGTGGACAGGACAGAGCAATGGAGATCAGTGTGAGGGAGGAGAGGAGAAGAGAGGAGGCTGAAGCATCACAGAGGCCAATAGCCAAGCCCAGAGTAAAGGTGATGTCATATATTATAGTGTGTCAAAAGTAAGGGAAATCATCAGTAAAGCTCAGGAGAGCAGCATGTCTAATTTTTGTACAACAGTTTCTAGATAAGAGAGCTGATAAAAGGTGATGGCAGTCCTAATCCTCTTTAAAAGGAATTGTTAAAATCATGTGTGTAAAGCTGAATTTATGATATGTTCAAAGACACCATGTTTCCTCGTCTAATATCTGTTTTCTGCATCTTAATTGCAGACCCAGCAACTTGAGTCAAGAGAAACCAAAGCAGTGAAGAGAGAGACTGAAGCTTGGGTAAGGTTTTGAGCCCCTACACAAGCAGCAAGAGCAAAGATATTTTTTTAACAGAATTGTAGTATCAACTATTTTGTTTACTTGTATACTCAACTCTGTACAGCCTAAGCCTCCAGCTGTCAAACAGAAAAGCTCACAGAGCACAGGACCAGAGCAATCCAGCTCTGTGGCCACTCGCCAGTCCACAGACAGAAAGAGATCGACCAAGAGGTCACATGACCTTTACCAGCACACTCCCCATTTGACACCTGAGCCAAGGCTGACCACACCCTCTCTTCTGCCAACCAGGAAGTAAGTACCAGATTTGTTTTTCTTTGAAAATTGTTGATAAAGTTCTATGAAATTTCCAATCCAAGCTCAGAAAACATTATATGATTAAATGTCTTTTACCACCTATGCTTTTAGTAGGCATCATTTTTGTCTCTAGTCGCACTGTTTTTAAGATAAAATTAGCAAAGTTCAACAATATTTTGAACTCTTATGTAAGGTCTTCAGAGGGAACATCTTCCAGACAATCAGTGGCCACAGTGTCGAGGAAGAGCTCTGCCAGCGATGCCAGGACTCAGGTAGGGGCTCTTAAAAAGAATAAAAAAAAGAATAACTTGAAATTGAAAACAACTATTTAGAACTGGCTGGTAAGCTGCCTTGTATGTAATTTCCCCTTATAAGGACCTACCATCCATGGATCAAGTGTCAGTGGAAGAAGAAGAGGAGGAAGAGGAAAGGAGTGAGAGTGGTAACTATTCATTTTAGCACAATAGACCTTAACACATGTCTCAAGTTTCTTACAGTAGTTTGAAGCCTGTTAAAGCCTTGGCCTATTAAATTTATTTGACATGAATCTTGCTTTAATGTTGTGGTTTTACTTTACAGCTGCTGCACAAGACAGCGAGGCCCCTGAGTCTTCAGGATCAAGTTCCTCTCAAAGCGACATTATCATCATTTCACCGAAACGAAAAATGAGGAAGGTATGAATGAAGTTACTGAGTGAGAGAGAGAGAAAAAATTGTGTTAAAGAGGAAAAAAAAGAAATAAAGCATCACATCAGTGGATGTATTATAAATTTGACCTTTCTTTTAAATGAGCTAATGAGATGTTACGATATGAATAGATACACTTATCAGAAGTCAGTGTGTTTTGTCTGCTTCAGTAAAAACCAGTAAACTGAAGAGTATTTCATTTCTTTTAAGGGGGAAAAGCTGAGAGTGGAGATTTTGTCCCTGACATTTGAACCGTCCTCTCATGTGGCGTTGGACAAGTCAGTGCAGCGCGTTTATGTGGAATATCGGCTGCTGGGCGTCCCGATGGAGACAACAGAAACACCCATGTCCCTCCGCAAACCCACAAAAGGGGAGGAGATTCACTACAATTTCACACGAGGTGAGAGTGGATGAGCTTTATTTGTTTCTCAAAGTTTCCTTTTTAAAGCTCTTTTATGATCCCCAAATCTCTCTGTTTGTCTCTCTCAGTCATTTATGTAGATGGTTCACATTCAGCTCCACTCAGACAGTATCTTTACACCATGTTGGAGGGCAGTGACCCCAACCAGGGCAGGTAGTGTCACTGTTGTTTGTGGTTTATGTTACAAATGAATGAGAGAATGTATGAGTTTAAGGAGTTTCTTGGAGATCTTTTTGCCCAAACCATGAAATCAAAGTGTGCTTGTCTGTGTGTCCTGGCAAGGTTAAAGTTCACAGTTGTCAGTGAGCCCATGGACGATGACGAGGAGTGTGTGGATGTAGGGCATGCTTTTCTGGACCTACAAGAACTGCTACTCACAGGAAATGATGTCATTGAACAACAAATTGACAGTAAGTGCTGTATTTGCATTGTTTTTGCAAAAGTAAAAATGGAAACTATTGACTGTGTTTTGATAGGGACAACCGTGTTTGATGCAAGTTAACTTAGATACCAAAACTCTTAAACCTACTTAAAAGCAACACTTTGATGAACACTTATAACCAGGAAGGTGGCAGCAGTTTCACAACTATGTGTCTGATATATTCCAAGCAATACTTTTGAATACTTTAATCTCTATCATCATTAAAAAATCAATCATGCATACCATAGATATCCTGTCATCAATAGCAATTCAAGCACAGATTTCTTTCAATATTTTGTATGTTTTTCTCATTTCCCTCCTTTAATTTTGAACAATGAAGGTCTGTTATACCCTTTCTGCTTAGCTTTGTCTATTTTTGTCTCTGCTTTCTCCAGTCGTGAGTGTGGATGAAGATCAGGAAGTGATTGGAAATCTGAAAGTGTCTCTTGAAGCAGCTAAAGCTCTGACTGGGATATACCAGGAGTTTCGCCAGAAAAGCAAAAGTGAGAAAGAAGATGAGACAGATAAAGAAGAAGAGAATGAGGAAGAGGAAGAGGAGGAGGAGAAGGAAGAGGAGGAACAAGAGGAAGAGAAGAAAAAAGATCCAATGCAAATGAAAGATTTTGATGATGACAACAGTGACTCCTTCTGAAAGCATATAGTGTGAAATAAAAAGGGTGGCTTTGTTCTTTTTCATTATTTTCAAAAACAGTGAAATAAAAACACCTCTTGAAAGGCATCCAAAGTTTATTGAAGTTTATGAAGTTTATTCATGGTTTTATATATTCAATGTGCAGGTCCATATCTCTATGATGTGTCTAATTGACAATATTTATGAAAACATATCCATGGGTTTAATTATTTTTTGATCAAACTTGGGAGAAATAACTCCCCAAATAACTGATTTTGTATGTTGCTCTTTTAGAATCAAAATGTAATCCTATGCTAAAATTGAGGGTAACACAAAAAGGACTTTGTTTTACTTTTAGTTCTATACCATATCTTAGATTTTTGGTTAGTTGCATATTTAGTTTTTAATCAAATTACCATTTTTACCCTATACATGGGAATAAGGGTACCAGATGGTGCCAAGTTTACGTTTTAAAACCTTAACATTCATTTTGCAGTTTCATTCTAAAATCCAATTAGAATCATGATTCAAAGTAAGAAAACATAAATTAGTTCAATTTTATTGCAATTATAGTACGTTTTTCAAATTAACAGCTGTTTGATGTACAAGTTTAAGAGATTGTTATCAAAATACACAATAGCTTTTAAATTTTTTTGTTTGTTTGTTTGGTCAAAGATAGCCTCGCGAGACTGTGATTCAAAATACGCACGAAAATCTTGACATTTCCGTTAACCATTGAAGGGGTCATCAAATTGCGGGCACCTGTCGTCTAGCTTATCTTAACAACGCCGGAGTCCAGTTATAGTAATTCACTTAATGTTAAAGCTTAAAAAAAAAAAAAAAGAAAGAAAAATAGCATAAACTAAACTTTTTTCGAGTTGTCCAATAACTGTAAAAGTAAAGCCAGGCGGTTAGGCCATTGCGGGTTTACTTTCTGGAGTTCAACAGGCCCAGGTTGTGATGATTGACTTTCCAAAAAAGTCCGATACGTAGCTTTAAACTAACGTTAAATTGAAAAAGAATAACGTTAAACACTCAAGGCTAAGTACTCAAGTTTGATTTTAAAACGGAAAAGTAGCGTTAAAAGCTATCTTTAACTGCTGCTCTTACTTTTAATAATGGTAAGTAACGTTTTCGACTAGCTTAAATCAACACCAGTTAAGTAGCCCTGAGGCTAGCTTATTAGTATGCAACTGTTTATTAGTAACGGTACGTTAGCGTGAACTATAGAGTCAACGTCAGCGAGGCTTAGGAATTCCAAATGTCAACCTTTTGACTGAAAGCTTTTTTAAACCAAAGCTTTACCGACACTTAATAGTAGCCACTAAATCCATGAATGAGTGAACCTCTCAGTTTTGCAGTGTTTCAGTTTTTAGTTTTCTTAAAAATGTCTTATTTTATAATTAACAGAAAGAGGCAATGAAGTGTGTTACCCACCAGCAGGCCAGGCGGCTGCTCCATAACAAGTTCGTTTTGGTGCTTGGAGACTCCAGTGAGTAACAGTCAGCTAACCCTTTAAATAAATTTTATTTCAAGAAGAAAAAAAGTTTTAAGAGAAACAAATGTGTTTTCAGTGTTTTACGGCAGCCATTTTTAGTAGAAAAACATAATAAATATATAAACATAGTTTTACCTAAATGCTCAAGAATGGATGGTAGGTGGGTTAACTCATCTATGTTTCAAGTTTTAACAAGTAACTTTGCTAGCTTGTTACAATCAGAAGAAATCTGTAAGCACGCCAGTGTTGGATGTTCAGTTGTGGATCACCTTCTTTGACTGCTGCTTTTACTGCTCTCTCCATTTTGTTCTCAGTTCAGAGATCTGTGTACAAAGACCTTGTTCTGTTGTTGCAGAAGGAGAAATATCTCTCTGCAAAACAGCTCAAGAGCAAGGTAAGTGATGTTCAGAGGACTAATGTTTGCTAAGTTTACATGCTTTTAAAAAAGAAGGTGAAACTGTCCAGTTTTTAATTGTTTTTTGTTTGTTGTCATTATGATTCCTGTAAGTTCAGTGCAGAACCATTGCTCCGAAATAAACTTGTAAATTTTTTTTATCTTTAGACTTCTTTTTTTAATGGGTCCTGGGACAAACTATAATCAAGTTCCTTTATTGTCTTTATCTTTATTAAATATCTTTATTGTTCTATCTTAATAGGTAACTTGTGTCTCCATTCCTATTTGTTCTTGTTGTCCTAACTCATATATTGCTTTAGGGTGAGATGAGCTTTGAGCAAGACTGTCTGGTGGAAGGAGGTTTGCTAAGTAGGATGCACAATGGAACAGAGTACCGGGAGGTTCGACAGTTTCAGTCTGACCACCACCTGGTCCGCTTCTACTTTGTGACACGGGTCTACTCTGGCTACATGCAGAGCATCCTAGAAGACTTCCGCCATGGCCTGAAGCCAGATGTGGTCATTGTCAACTCCTGTGTCTGGGATATTTCAAGGTGGGTCCTGTTGTTATTCACAGTGGTGTCCTGAGGGGTTATTTTTGATCATGTATACAAAAGTAAAAAATTACCTTTAACTTTGTTGAGTTGAGCAGAGATTGTGTGTCATTAACTCTTTTGTATTTACATGCGACGATAAAGCACTGGTGCTAGCCTGTGAGCAGAAATTTTCATGTTTACACTCAAATGTACAGTCTCTTTTATTTTAGTGTGAAACAGAGGTATCACTTAGTAATCCAACACTACAATAATGGTTCCCAACGCCAATGTTCTAGGTTTTGAATATTAAACAATAAACTCCAACCTCTAGTTGCAATTAGCTCTCTGGTAACAGTTTTTTTAAGACTTCTTTTTGGCAGTAGAGTTTGGGTTGTGTTGCTTTCTGTTGGTTTGGCATGCTCATGGCAGCACTTAATTGTGTTTTTGAATTTATATTTGGACAGAGATTAACTTGAAACCAGGTTTAGGCCTAAACCACAACAGTCACTCAAGCGGTTTGCCTAACCCAGGGGTGGGCAATTATTTTTTCCAAAGGGCCACATGAGAAACTTGAGCTGTGTTTGAGGGCCGAACCGCACATTCTCAAAGACATTTTATTACAATAAAGATAAGAAAATTTGGAGTAAGTCAAAAATACGAGTCATAAACAGGAAAAGAAAAATTACATCAAGTACGTCATTTTGTTTTTAACACAGACTGAGAATTCAAAAATATTGAACTTTTCTAATTCAGTGATAAAAATCGAGTCTGTTTTGGGCTTCAACAAGTGCACTGAAATCTGGCTGAAGATCTGAGATGGATATGCGAAAGACAGCTGAGAGGTGCACATCGGTGGAGGAGGATAGTGATGTAGTGCTGGATTAAATTGTATTCCTTGAACACAGCGACCTGTGTACCACAAACTAAACAGACAGCTTTTCCCTAAACTTCTGTAAATAAATATTTTGCAGTTCATGCCTTTCAAAATAAAAGCAGCACAGCGTGCATAGCTTTAACTAGTTTTCATTTACATTTCTTGTTTGTGAGTGACCGCACACGGGCCAGACAGGAAGGGTCAATGGACCAGATGTGGGCCGCGGGCCGTAAAATGCCCAGGTTTGGCCTAACCTGTGCCTCAGTATAAGATGTCCCAGTCTCTCTTTTGATTAAGCCCAAATTTTTAGTTTGTGCAAAGAGAGTTTGTACTTGACACGGATACAATCATACCTTTTATGTTGTGTAGATACTTTGCCAGGTGGCTTGATGACTACAAGGAGAACCTGAATAAGTTCTTCAAAGAGCTGCATCAAATTCTTCCTGAGGAAACCCTGATCATATGGAACCTCACCATGCCCTTAGGAAAGAGGATCAACGGTGGCTTCCTGGTTCCTGAGGTACTTCATCTCCAAGTGTCTCCATCATGACCAGATATTTGTTATTGTTTGGTCAAACTGATACACAATCTGTCATATAATTATCTCTTTTTAAACTTTCTTACTTAGGCATTAGTCATCAGTGGTAATTAATTACCGAGTTGTACAATCATTCAGCACACATGCACTCTGATCACAGTAGCTTAGAAAAGTGACTGAAAGTGGAGGAATGTCATGAGTTGTACTTTTAACATTAAGATGTTTTTTCTTTGGACCACCTCTGCTCCCTCAGCCTTTACACAGCTTTGTCTTCTCTCTTCGCTTCACCTCAGATTGAGCACAAGGCTCCCCAACTGCGTCACGATGTGATTGAAGCCAACTTTTACAGTGGGACTCTGGCTGACTCTTATGGGATGGATGTGTTGGATCTTCACTACCAGTTCCGCTTCTCCCTGCACCTTCGTACCACAGATGGAGTCCACTGGAATGCTATTGCTCACCGCAGGATAACCTCTCTGCTGTTACAGCACAGTGCACAAGCCTGGGGTGTTGTCATGCCTTGTTCACTGACGAATGTTGGTAAGATGGATGACTGGGTGTACACACACACACACACACACAAACACATATACTGGAGTAACAATCCCACTTTAAGGCATTACTTGTGGTTCAGGCATACTGCAGTCATAGGATGATGGTGTTTTACTGTACTATGTTTTAACTTCAGAACACATCAGATACAGACTGGTTGGCAATGCCTAGCCATTCAGGTAAAAATTATGCATTTACAGCCTGTGATAACAAAGGTTTTCCTGTTTATTCATTCATTTAATCAAATTCAGTTGACACAATTTTGTTCTTTTAGAGCCTTCTGTGGTAACTGATCATCAGCCTATTTATAAAAAAGTTAGCAAGTCTAGAGGTGAGACATTAGACGATGTGTTAATTGGATTATTTTCATTAATGAGTGAACAAGTGGTAAGCAAATGTTGGTAATATTTATCAAAAATACTGACAAGACCTAATAAAAAAGAGTGTGAAGAGAATCTGTACACCAGCATCCAAGTTTAGGTTGGCACCTGTTTCATTGTTATCAATATGTACATCTAGAGTCAAATGTAGATAGGAACTGTAATTTTCAGATTACTTCACATGTGGGGATTTCAATCATAATTTTTGTAAAACTAGGTCACATCTGTTTATCTTTTTTCCCCCAATATTAAAAAACTCTATCTGAAAATGACAATGGGGAACAGTAAATGTGCAATATCATGCCCAGTATTATACTGACATGATTCCCTGTTAAAGCATGTCTTTAAACTCTATTCTTTTGGGGGATTTAGATTCTTTTAATTTTAAGAATAAATTAGTAAAAGCTTCCCTGAAAACTACAGAATCTAAGTGTAGAGGTTGACCAGAAGTTTAGTTTGGCACTGTTTTATGATGCAGTTAATGCTATTTTTTCAAAAATATGCACAGTAGAGACTCCTACGAACTACATTTCCAGCACAGGTGAGATATTTTTTTTGTAAGGTTTCACTATTTTCTTTTTAGCTGTGTCTTTGATTCATGTTCCAATGAAATGAAATAAATTCAGTGTGATTACAGAACCTGTCATGACAGTCATGTAGAACAACAAAGACAAAAAAATGTTAGGTTCTTGTGTGGCAGAGTTAACTTCAAAACACAGGAACATAACAGCCACACAGACTTGCTCTTTTTACTGGAAGAAGTGTTTTCCTGCTTTTCCTTCCCTTTCTCTCTCTCTTGTCTCCCTCAGTGCGTCAGCCATTAAGGGAAAAATACAGAGGCTACAGCAAGGAGTTCACTCACGATTCCCTTTCTTCTGACTACCTGAGCTTCGAGGAGAACAACCCAGAGACACAGACAAATCGCCACAGGGGTGCTGGAGCCTACAGGCCTGCCCTCCCATCACCACCTCAGCCAGTCTACAGAGATAATTTTAAACGTGGACATGTTAGAAATGGTAAGTGTGCAGACATTGGTATGCTGGTAAAAAATGTGAGAGTGAGTACACAGGATGAAAAGGAAATTATTTTTGCTACCAAACCAATATGGTTAAATTGCACTCTGTGCTGCAATTTAAGTACTTGTTTTTAAGACAAAGGTGTTTGTGGCTCTTCTGACAGTCTGATGTCTTGAAAACCATTGACACGTTCTATTTGTTCCACAGATTTCCACCACTCAGAGCCCAACCATGAGCATGATCGTCACTATGTAATGAGGAGCCGTCACACCAGGCATCACTACACCCCATACACCCATTTCAGATCCAGTCAGTATGCTCGTCATGGCCGTCGCTACTGAGAGGCCTTGGACAAGATCCAGACATATACTACAATCACTCCTCTTGCTGTATTGTCTACTTCAGTCTCTCAGATTTTAATTCAGTGAATGTCCCCAGACACACACGTTCCTCCTTTAGTTACTTTGTAAATTAGTGCCATTTTAACTGTTTTAGTATCCAGTCTGTTAGTTTGTTCCTTAGCACTTAAAATAGATTTGAAATATAAAACGCACTTTGAATGCTGCACCTCAAGTGTGTCAGGTGCCATGTCTTATCAAAGTTGTTGCTAGGATTTCAAGATTGGATTTTGTTTTACTTGTTTTAAATGATTTACTTATTAAAGTTCTACATTGATGATCTTTCTGACATATGTTCGTATCCTGCACCTCTGTAACAGCTGGTTTACCTTTGGAACTTTAAAGACCTTGTTCCTAACACAGTAAACTAAGCCTGAAAAATGTACAAATGCTGTGGGAAAACCTGGTATTTATTACATAACAAGGAGTCAGAAACAGATTATGTGATTACCTTGGAATGACTTTAGTATATAGCTAACATGTAATCCTCAAATATACGCACATTCCCTCATGATCACTGGAGCCTGTCATTTGAATGTAGGCAATGTTGTCCAAATTCACTTAAAGTTAACAGCAACTTGATCTGATCACTGGTGCCCTAAACTGGACATGACTGAATTAAGAAAATCTAGTATTTAACTCTCCAAGAGGAAACATCTGGACTCTGAACTATTGTGAACAGATCCTCATTTTAAGATGCAAACTGTGGAGCATGTTATTTTTGTGGAAAACAGATTACAGATGACAAATAAGCCCAAAAAAAAAATCCTCGTAAATCAAGAAGTTTCTTGCCCTTAAGTAAATTGCTTGCTTTTATTGGCGTACTGACAAGAAATACAAAAGATGCAAGTGGGAAAAACCCAGCAGGTGCAAGTACAGTAAAAATGTCCCCTTTTTTGCACAAAGTTTGTGAAACTGGTACATACAAACTTTAAGTGATGAAAACATGACACCTTTATGATGTGACATTTAGGAGTCAAATCCACCTGGACTTCATTACAAATTATCAATTGCCTAACAATTAACATCAATAGAAAGACTTTTTTGTGCTGCACTTTTGTTAGTGATATAGTGTTAACTTAAACAAATATTGGATACAGTTTCCTGAGAATAGTGAAAAGCAAAGGGTATAACAGAGGAGAATGCTGAAGTTAGGTAAAAGCTGGAAATAATAAAGAACAAAAGCTTTTCTGATTTCAGTCGAGGTGGTGGACCAATGCGATGCTGTCTTAGGTCATTAGGAGGTGGTGCACTTGCTGTAACTGCTGCTGTGATAGAACGAGGCGGTGGACTTGTTCCTGTCCAGGGGCACATGGAATGGCAACACGACCCACAAACATTGTTCCTCCCTGCTTCTCTTCCTTGGCCTAGGAAACAACACAAATTTGTGCATATTATAATTTCTTGAACTAGTATTAAAATCTAATTAGAAAAGATACAACTGATAGCTTGTATATATAATGTGGCTTTACCTTAACATAGGAGGAAACTGGGAAAGTGGCAAAGTCGGAGGAGGCTTTTGCTCCAGGCTGATAAGAGACTACATGTTCGGCTACTTCTCCCTGAAACAGAGGTGTCCAAATGTTTGGTTCTATGTTTCTGTCAGTTTACTGACATGGTAAGGAGAACAGATATGATTCTGAAGTTGTCATACCTTGAGTTTGTCCAGAGCATCGCTGAGGTTCTGCAGTCGAGCTGTCTGCTCCAGCAGCTGGGCACTGGCACTAACTGGAAAATTAACCAGTTCATTCAGCCGAGAACAAGGAGCACATACATACAAGGGAGAGAAAAACTTTGAAACTGAATCACACACCTGCTGTTTTCCCGCTGACATCCACCACTTTTACCTCCGCACTCAGCTTGAGCAGGGTTGCCAACATTTGGTCAGTCTTGCGATAGATGCTTGTGTTCAGTCCCTCTGCTGGCATGGAGCTTTCTTTGGACACTTGTGGTAGTTTGGGAGGGCAGAGTGGAGGCAGGGAGGCCAGCTGTGCTCTTATCTTCTCTGCCTGTTGGTCAGATATACTCGGCATCAACTTCATTAGGCTCTAGACAGCATGCATTATGCATAATTATGACAACACCAACATTAATGTACCTTGAGTCTGTTGTTTTCATTCTTGAGGTGTTTGATGCCCATTCTCTGGGCTTCAACCTGCTGTCTGAGAAGAGGAGAGTCTACTACCTGAACTGGTCCTGCCATGGATGGAGGCAGACCTGCAGGAAAGACGAAGAAAGAATGGTAAGAGACATTTAAGCACTGGGATGCCTTGTTTTAAAGTCTGATCATTGCCAAGTCATTAAAAAATACATTTATTGCTTTTGCAGTGGATCAGTCACACCAACTATAGGCAAAATGTCATTACCAGCTGGTTGGAACCTGCTTTTCAGATGGTTGATTTAAATGCAATCATGAGTGCCATCAAACAAAATTACAGCACTTAAATCTGCTTTTTTAAAAGCAACAGTTGTTACAGTGACTCACCACCTGCAGATCCTTGAACAATGGAGGCAATCCCAGAAGCAGGAGGACCTCTCCCTACCAGCCCCTCAATGGTCATCTTTGATTGGTTATTAATGCGTTGTTTCAGCTCTGCTTTCTCCGCCTCCAGCTGGTCAATATCAGCCTGCAGAGCATCCATGGTCTCTTCAAACTCTCTGAAGATGAGGGGAGAGAAAGGTCAAAGAGCAAGTCAGAAAAAGATTATGTCAGAAAAGGACATGAAATCTGAAATCTAAATGTTTGAATTTTTAAAAATTTTCTCTGCTTATTGTTCTTACTTTTCTTTCTTCTTCAGCAGTGCGAGGTTTTCGTCCAGTTTGGTCTGAATCTTCTCAACCCGTTCATCTGCGTCTTTGGTGGAGGTGTCCAGCTTCTTCTCCAGCAGGCTCAGACGGACATTGGCCTCACTCAGCTCCTCGCCCTGGGGGAGAGACGTTTTATCACTGTAAGTATACCTGGACTGTTTTCTGACAGTTTTACTCACAGTGTGGTAAGCTCAAGTGGAATTCTGGATGTGTGAGTTTTGTTGAAGGTGTCTGCATGAGTGTGTCACCTTGATCTTGAGTGACTTCTTGAGCTCCTTGATGACTGTCTCTCTGTCTTCCAGCTTAACTCCAAGACCCTCAGCATCAGTCATTTCTGCTCTGACGGTGGATGCTCTTATCTCCACAGGAGGAGTCTGAAGACATGGGGGACACAATCAAAAACTAAGTGACAAACTGCAAAAATATGCTTAACTTTCACTGTGAAAACTCTGATTAATATGTGAAAGAAAGTAAAAGCATCTGCTTACCTTGCGCTGTGGTTTGTCAGCATCATACTCTCCTTCCTGCATGGCTGTGGCCATCTTGTTCATAGTGGTGATGACGGAGCTGCAGGACTGACGCAGACACTCTGGGCCATTTAGGCCATGAGAGCCATACACCTTAAAGAAGAGTGTAGACTTAGGTTGGTGCTCCACTGTGACAGCTGTGGCTATGTGTACTTTTCTCACAATGACTTACTTATGATACTCTAAACAAAAAAATGTTAAACTTAAAAACCTAAGTTTAACATATATCAGAATTTGGAAATGGTTATAACAACCCTGATCACAAATTCACAAAATACAACAAATGCCAAGAAATACCCTAACCCTTTGCAAAAAATATTTGTTCAGCCTCTGGTCTGAACTACATATTCAGACCAGAGGCTGAACAACATATTCTCTCTTTAAACCAACCAAAAAGACCTCAACTAAACTAAAGTAATCTGTAACAAATGGCCTATTGTGTCTATCACGAGTATTAAAAAAAAGGCTACATAATTATTGACAGTTAAGTTACCTGCTCCACTACTTTGCAGGCGATGTCCTCCAGTTTCAGAGCATTAAGCCCCTCCTGTTCTGCAAGCGAAGCGACCATCTGAGCTCCAGCTGCAGCCACCTCCTGCAGCACAGCCACCACACGGGTCTGCTGGCGCCTGCACTCGGTCAGTGTCTCCGACACCTTCCAGATTAGACACAGCATGTCAGTCAGATGTATATGTAGATATATCTTTGCTGTATGAGCTTTATTTGTTCAGTGATTAGTAGTATGTTTGTGGATCTCAAAATGTATAAACATTAATGGTGTCGTAAAACAGAGAGAAGAGGTTTTCTGTATGTTTGTTTCAGTGTCCCACACCTGTGGTCCGAAATTGACGGCAGCAGGAACTCCAACGACATCTGTCCCAGGCATGCGACGGCGGATCTTCTTACAGAACTGTCTGATATCAGAGCAGGAAGTGTCCAGGTCTTTTAGAAGGACAGCAAGGCTAGAGCTCTCCTGTCCTGCAGACAAGAACGCTCGCAGACGGGCCACCTCCACTCCCATGCATTCCAGGGCACTCTGGGTAAACTGGAGATGATAGTGTGGCATGAGGAAATGTATTGCAGTTTACGGACTCTGACAAATTTACTAATTTGAGATCTTTTTTCTTCTAAAAGGAAATAAAAAATGTAGTTCAACTTAAAGATCCAAAGTCTTTTTAAATTATCACATGGTTGGGATTTCTGCTGGATTTTTACCTTAATAACCACATGAGAATAAATCTGCTGTCATTTAAAGAAACAATTGAGAATGCAGATTTGTGTTAAATCTGTGCTAAAAATGAAACTGTCAAAAGCTTTGTAAGGAAGGAGAAGCTGGAAGTACCTTAATGTGGTCGGCCAGCTGCACTGTGCAATCTTCCGTATGATCTGCCAGATGGATGCTGAACAGTTGCTGGAAAAAAAATAAGTAAGAAAGTTTGTTTAACTTTGTTTGAGAAAATTTTACATTTAATCAAATATATTGTTGTGTATGTTTTGTTTAAATGTGTATTTCACACTTGAGGATGTACATATAGAAACATGTTTATTACAAATATTTGTTTGATAGCAGATTCAGAAGAAAAGTTTAACTGTCACAAAATAGTTTTAAATGCACATTTGAAGATTTGAGAAAACACTGATGTTGAGAAAATGGACTGGACCACTCTTTCAAAATACATTGTGAATCTTGTCAACAATGCCTGTGTGTTCAGATACACGTCTAGTAAGTTCTTAGACATTAAACCACATTCTGTTTTTACCTGATAGTACTTGATGGCCTTGGTCAGAGGTTCCACCTGAACAGTCTCATCTAGCTGATCTTTATGCAGCAGATCAATGAAATAATCCAGAGAGCGCTCATGGAAGCTCATTTCAGAGTAGAGCGTACCCATCCGCTTAAAAACTTCCACACTGCAGGTACTCAGAGCTCTGCAAACAAAGCAATGAAGATGGAAAAGAACAGACATTTACCTTTTTTTATTTAAAAAAATAAAGTTTTACTAGTTGTAATGCCAGCAGACATTTTTTCGTAGTAGTTCACAGTTTTGTGATGCATTATTGAGAAGTTGTTTTTGCTTACTGTTCATATTTGTGCAGAGTGGCCTGCAGTAGGCTCAGAGAGTACACCAGGCCTGAGGCAAAGCTGCGCTGCTCTCCTGGAGGCCCTCTGAGCCCTGTCATCTGGGCCAAGTTCCCATTCAAGTCAAACTTCTCCTGGGCCTGTTTACTGATCAGCTCAGCCTAGTAGGTAACGGACAGACACATACACAAGTTTTCACACTCAGAAGCAGTACAGACACAAACCAAGCACATAAAAAAGGAGTTCAAATTAAGTTAAAAGGATTTCACAAAAAAGGCTTGAACTCATTTTTCTACTTCTTGTTATTGCACCTCCAAACCTAGGCACAGTTTTATACCTTGCAGATGAGCCTGGGGATGAGCAGAAGGACCAGAATACAGTCGTGATCTCCACCATGACGGAGGAAGGAGTCTGGCATGAAGGAGGTGAGAAGGGAAACCTGTCTGTTTGACTGAGCCACTTCCATTTTCCTCAGCTCCATCTCAATGGCCTTGGGACACAGACAATAAACAAATAGCCTCAAAGTTGTAAACTGGTGAAATCTTACTTGTCATCTTTCCCTGCACAGTGACACATGAAGGTTTCTTACCTTGGCATAAGCCTTGGTCTCAGCAAACTTAATCTTGAAGTCAAATAGTTCAGCTGGAGGTTGTTGGACTTCAGCATTTGCATTCTGCTGGCTGGTCAGCTCCCTGTTGGCCTCCTGATGCACAGGGAAAAACAACATACAGTGTCACAAAATGTAGGTGTTAAGTTTCTTCATCCAACAAGCATCATTCGACCACGTCCCTCTGTGAACATGATATTTATTAAACAGTATTGTTTGTAATCTGTGTGTGTGTGTGTGTGTTTCTCTGCTCTCCACCTACCTGCAGCCTGGCAGTGAGATCTCTGTATTTGCTGATTGTCTGTTGGTAATCAGCTACGGTCTCCTGGGCAGCCTCCACCCTTTTGTCAGCCTCTCTGACCTTCGCTGCACTTAGGTCCAACTGCTCCCTCAGCTCCATTTCTGTCTCCCGAGCGTTTTCCTGGAGCTCATCATTCATCTCATTGATGGCCTCCTGTTGTCACAAGAAAAGGTTGGACAATGTTTTATCATTACTTTTACCATCATGTTGCTAAAAGTAAAATGACAGTGAGAATCTTTCCTTAAATTTACAATAAATATAGAATTTTTTGTATAATAGGAACATAATTTGTATGGATTAGAAAATAGAAACATCAGTGTTGTTAATTATAAAGATAGGAATCATAAATGCAGGTGTACAAACCAAATCAGTGACTGTTTCTCTCAGCTCTCTGACTTTCTCCTCCAGGTCAAGGTTCCTCTCTGTCAGGGTCTCCACCATCTCCTCTGAGCCCAGAGCAGCATCCACCTGGTATGAGCAACACACACAAGCAAGCATACATATATATAAATAAATTCTGAGATGACACACATGTAAGAGACTGTTGTTGCTTTTAGAAGCTCAGCCTAAATCTGTTCTTTCAGTAATTGTCTTTGATTCACTTTCTTTTGTACCTCCAGATTTTGGTTTCACTGGTTTCACTCTAAAATAAATTCCCCCTGTGAGATCATACTCATCCTCATCCTCATTCATTGCATTTCAGTGACTTTACCTGCTCCTTTAGTTCATCAATGGTGGCCTCTCCCTGCTTGACTTCATCCTGCAGTTTTTCCTTTTGAGCCCTTAGAGTCTCAAGCTCAGAATTCTTCTTCTCCATCTGTTTCTGCAGTTTCACATGCTCCTGCTTCTCTGAGGAAGACAGGTCACGCAACCTAAAAAGGCAAAAGGACAAATAAAAGTTTTTTAAATGCCTGAAGAAATGTTGACAGCCAAAACTGCCAAGTCTAGACATGTTTCATGGGACTTTTTAAAGGTACTTTTTTATTTTCTGGATGTGCACTAATCAAAACAATCTTGTAAGACATGTGACTGACCGAACCAAGGCCTCCTTTAGTCTGCCATTCTGCTCCTCCAGCTGTTTGACATGGTAACTTGAGGCGGCTCCATCTGTGCCTGCAGGTGAAAAAGAGAAGATATACAGTGATGAAAGTGGTGTATGAATTAAGGAGACATGACAAGGAAAGAAAGAGAGAGAACAGATATATTAGAGATGAAGATGCCCTTGTGGGTCAGTGAGCGGAGACCTTTTTCTGAAATCTCATGTCTAAGGATCTCCAGATCCATGGAAAGCTCCTCCACTTTCTCTTTCAGTGTGTCCACCTCCACTTGCAGTGACTCTGCCCGTTCCTCAGCCATTTCTTTGTCCAATGTGGCCATTTCTATGGCATCTGCGGTGTCTGACATCTCTTCCATGTAGCGGTCCTTGGCCTCTTGTGCCTCTCGGGCTTCCTGGGAGGAGGTACAAAAGAAAACTCAGAGAATTATGTCTGCTCACAGTCGAGCTGTTTCTTTCACTCTTGAAAGCTTAAAAAGTACAAGCCATTTTAATACACTGACAGTCCTGAAAATCAGGCTTGTGACAAATTAATTGTTAATGCTTCATTTTTCTGTGTACCTTCTTGGCCTCTTTGAGTTGTTTCTGCAGCTCAGCCTGCTGCTCCTGCATTTTATTCTTCCACTCCTGAAGTTGCTCCAGCTGAATCTTGTGTTTCTCAAGCTCTTTAAGCTTGGCTTTGTCTTCTGTTCGCTTCATCTTCAGGGTTTCCAGCTTCTCCTCAAGGTCTTTGACCTGAGCTCGCAGTGATTCCTCTTCCTAAAACAGAAGGATGAATGGGTGGAGGGGAGGAGGCACAGGACACTGTTAATGTGCTGCCTTTAGCAAATTTAGAGAGTTAACTGTAATTAATTTATGTCCCAAAACTTGATTTGAAGGCAGTGAAGAAACAAGGAAAATATTAAGGCCCACCACCAAAGACAGTGAATGTTTCAAAACTTCACAGAATTAATTTAAAATTACTTTCTCAGCTATTTGACATTCATTTCTGAATTCACAACCTAGACAGTAAGCTTTGCCAGGTGCATTAAAGAGCGACAAAGAGAGATAATCCATTTCCTCTATACACAATGGTAGAAATAAGTATTTCATTCAGTGACTCAGAAAGTAAAACCATGCATCATCACCATATAATTCACCATGTCAAGTTTTGAGAAAGTATACTGAGGGTCATTTTGCCCTCTGAGATTATGAGTTTGTTAGTAAACTCATGCCAGCAATCCTCAGCATGCATGTAGCCATTAGATAACTCTACCTGCTTGGAAATGGCAGGTTCCACCTGGTCGAACAGTGACAACATGGATGACAGCTCATTACAATGACAAATATGATGGAAATGTTGATCTTTATGTGCTCATGATATTGCAATGAACTCCAAATGACAGTGGGAAATGTAAGGAGAAAAACCTGTTGATTGTAGGTCTTCATAGGGCATATTACTTTTCAGGTGTGCTGACACTAAAATTGGCTTTTCTACCTGTTAGTGACCCACCTTGCTTGGAGTAGCTGGACCCAAGGCTGCTGCTGCTGCAGGCGATCCACTGGGCTGAGGCATGACAGGAGCCCCCAGTGCACCCTGGGTGGAGGACAAGCTCACCTCACTGACATCACCAGACAAAGAGGTTGACAGGCTCTCGCGAGACGCCTGTTGGCAGATGCAGGTATGTGTTGGAGAGTGTTGAGAGGGAGAAGACAAGGGGTGAGACGGAGGAAAAAAGGGGAGATAGGGAGGTGTTAAGTTTATGAATTTCAGTAAACAATCCAATGATCAGAACACAAGCTTTCCCCACAGTGAACCCACTAGAAGAGTGTATCTGCGTTGTTGTAAGCCATGCCACTGGATTCATCTCGTAGTAGTTCAAATAAAATAGAATACAATGTGTCTTTCAGGACAAAACATTTCATCTCCCGTGTCCCTCACAAGTTCCCAGAGATGACACTTTGAATTCATTTATGTCATGTAGCCTTGCACCTGTGTATCAAAAGAGATCAGATCACCAGTTTTGAGTGACAACCAAAACACCACTCCCTGTGAGGTACCCTGATTTGACAGAGCATACCACGAGTGACAGGCTGGTACGGCCAGAGGGTCGTAGCAAGAGGGAGGGGAGGGAGGTGGCAGGCGTGAGGCGGCCTGGAGTGTTCCACTGTCACAGTATGATCACAGAGACTGTATTAGGACTCTCAGGAAAACTAGGCTGAAGTTACAGATGCAACCCTGGCGGTACTGTGTTCTTGTACAAAAAAATTATAGTTACATTAACTATAATTATTATGTAATTGTTAATTATACATTAACATAGTTACATTAATTGGCATTTTAAAAAGTCCTTTTTATTTTCAACAAAATTAACAAGACAAAAAAATGTATATATATGTAAAATACTGATTCATAAACCAGCTACTTCCACTCACATACCGCTGAATAAAAGCTGTTATTTACTGCCACAGCTGAAATATGCCAGCTGCAACTCATCACTTAAACTGTCCAACTGTAACGTCTTAAAGAGTCTACTCTTATTGTGATGCCTTAAAACCCATCCATGTCTACATCACCAAGTGAATAATAAAACTATGCAAAATGACTTTTATTCGAGGCAAGAATATGGAGAAGTGCTTCCTGACAAGTCTATGATGTATCACAGTTGAAAAGCTCATTATTACACCCATCAAACTGAAGTAATCTTGGCTGTCTTCTCTACTGTAATTTCAGAACAAGTGCGCACGTCTTATCATTCCAAACAAAAATGCATGGCCATTAAAAACATTTGAAACACTCAAACTGTGCCCTTGATGTAAACTGCCTTGCACTTTCAAAAGTTGAAACATTAAAGTAACAAAACTTTTGAGATGCACTGATGTTTAAGCTCAGTCTATTTTGATGCCTCCCCTGTCTGCTGAAGACAAGCTCACCTTTGCAGAGCGGCGGGTAGAGGACTGGAGGAGAGGAGGAGGTGAGTTGCAGAGAGAGGGAGGGACACACACACATAAACACACACACGGATAATCGACATACATCCAGTAGTGAAGCAAGATAAGAAATTAGCAGCATAAGAATCATACCCACTGTTAGTGCATATCCACTGATTATAGCTTTTGATTGTTGCATGAAGCAGTTTTATGAACAGATATTTTGGATGACTCAAGCCATGAAAGCAAAAAAGTGAATTCATGCAATTATGTTAAAATATTGGCAAACTGTCACAGAATTTTGCCATTAGGGCAGGAGGAATGATTAAGAAACCAGCACGATGTCCTTCAAACTGTGAAAATGTTGGCCTTTAAATATGTGCAGTCCCAAGAACGCAAAAGTAAATAAAAGAAGGTGAGCAAACAGACAGCAACATCTGGTGTACGAAATTGGAGTAAATGTAGTGATAAAAAACCATAGATGGATGACATAAATGATATCGATGACCAGTGATGTCTGCATGTCCTGTGCAAACCTTACACATTAAATGGAAACTTAAAAGATGAGTAATCACATTAGTAGCAGGGCAAAAGCAAATGTGTTGAATTTAAATATTTCTACCTTCTTAATGTTCACAGGTGTCTGAAAAGGGATATTTAGAAAAGTAAACATAAGGCAAAACAGACACTAATTTGCACTGTATAGAGTATAAAAAAGGAAAACTGAGGGATATCTTTGAGACAAAGAAGAGAGTTGTATCACCCCTCTTTACAATGGATTTACTGCTCTTTTTTCTTTTCTTCTTTTTTTAACTGCTGTTGGACTGATCATTTCAACATTTAAACCAAGCATTTAAAATAACATAATTACTCTGGAGAGAGCAGATATTTGTATAAAGTGGCGGTTATTAGCTTAAACACTTAACAGTTAAACGAGTTAACCTTTTTATTTATATTTTTATATTTTTAACAGACAATATTTTTAAATGTAAATTACATACACGAGGATCCACAAAGTCCACCTATCATCAAAGCCACATCATGGATATGACACAAAATTACTTAACTGACAAGGACACAAAAGCATTGAGGTGGATGTAATGGTTGCCCACCTGCTTGGTTGTTTTGGGAGTCTCAGGAATATCTGGAAGAGAGAGAGGTAAAGTTGTTAATTGTTGTTATTGTTACTAACTTTGAGTTTCTGTGTTTCTAAAGTGGGCATTAAAACCCAGCTGTAGTTCACACTCACCTTTTTGTTTAAGAATCTTTGTGAGAACTGACTCAGGAGTGTCTGGTGAAGTGGCACTGGCATCATCCACCACCTGGATCTGAACAAAGTGACAAAAAACCCATTGGCAATGGAAAATGAGGGTCCTTAACGTCATACACCTTAATGCACCCTCACCCCTTTACGTTACTGAATAATATTTGGATCAGTGATTTATGTGATAGCACAGGAGTAATACAAAGCTGAACATCATCATCATCCAACCCCCATGTGCACAATGCACATTCATCTTACATCACAACACATGTCACTTACCTGGGACTGTCTGACAAATATCCCATGATTTTCCTCACAGGTGAAATAGCGTTTCCCCTGCACAGTGCCATTGTTCTTGCCGCTGGCCTCATTCAGTATGACACCCACCCATTTCCCAGAGGCAAAGAGGGTGGCACCAATATAGGCAACAGTGCCACGCTGACCCTTCCCTATCACCTCCACTACAGACCCGATCTAGAGGAGGAGAAGGAGAAGACAAGAGACTGTGAATCATTATAAATTTGTTTTCTCCCCCCATTTTATTTCTTTTCATCCTTTCTTGTGTCTGTATTGGAAAAGTATCCTACCTTCGGAGGTTTACTACTCTCCACTGTTCCTGTACTGCTCATTTTGCTGATCAGTGGGCTGGTCAGCTGGAGGATTTTAGAGATACAGATTGGACAAAGTGAGAACAAAGAAGAGGAAATGTGGGAAGTGATAGTAAAGAAGGTTGTTTGCCATTGGGTGAGGTTACTAAATACAAGAAGTGTATTGTTTAAATGTCACACTTGTTATATTTTTATATCTTATTCTTGGTCAAAAAGACATCGCTTAGGAAGAGTATGTATGACAAATTTCCAATTTAAGAAACCACAACTGCAAAAGACCCAAATAAACAGCATTGTTTTATGTGTTACTAAAATGCCCCACAATTATCTTAACCTGTTGTTAAGAGCAGTCTGAGAAATAAAAAGAGCAATTCAATGACCAAAAATAAATAAATAAATAAAGTCCAGAAACACACTCATGCACCTAGTCATATGTCCTGGACCACAGTAGACTCTCTATAAAAAAAAGCCATATCCCTGCCTTGCTCACACAAAGATGCTCATTCAAGACAAACTAGGCCTGCAGTGACTCTAATCCTTTTATGGAGCGCTAGGAACATGTGAATTCCTGCTGCCTTACAGTTTTAAACCACAGGGTAGAAAGTAGGACAGATAAGGCTTATCAAAGTCTTGTGTTAAAAAATCCAGTAGATTTTTTACATTTTTAATTAAAGCAGAGAAATGGTTCTACATCATTTTCCAGAATATATAACATATTGGCGAATGAGAACAAAGGCTTGCCAGTGGCTGTGAACATAGGGGCAGAAACTTCATCTTTTTCACAGGATATCTAGTTTTTCCCAAGCCATAGTCTTGCTGGTCAAATCCAATGAGGACCAAATATGCAACAAGGTGAATTCTACATCCACTGTATGGTAAGTGCCACTTAAGTTAACTTTTTATAGATTTGGCCGTTACAATGTATTGACTAAACCGATTAAGTAAATCGATCGAAATGAACATTGATATAAATATTAAGTCTCATCTTACTCACCCGAGGGGTATAAGAATGCCGCCTGTTCAAAGCCATTATCTCTAGTCGGGTTCTGGTTCAACCTCAAGTACATGTATTTTGTAAAAGTGCCTATTTTTGAATACTTTCACATCCCTTCCTATTTTCCTTAGACTGGGATTTCAGGGAGGGTTCCTATGTAGTGCATCAGAAAACGTCACAGCTGATCTGAACTAAGAGAGGGAGGGGTTACCTAGCTGTTTTCTACCGACAGGAAAAACACATGGAAGTTAGCCTGTTACTTTACATGTCGCCTTTGATTGAAAAGTGATGTGAAATTGATTTGAAGGCTTTGACACTTACTTCAGAATGGCTGTTTTCCTTATTCATAAACATTATTTTCTCGTATTTTTCAATTTATTAAATGTAATCGTTAAAGAACTAACAAATATCAACTATGATCTGAAGTAACGAGTCATTTTGTCACCAAGCGTTTGTTGTACTAGTTAAATGACTGTGTACTAAATGAATTCAGTCCAAGGAATGGTATTTATTCTTCCATAAAACAATAAAGGCTACGGTATATGCCAAATTTACACACTGCAAAACAGAACAATACAAAGAAACCAAATGCTTTATGAGAGAAAAGGGAGGACACAGTTCGATTCATGCAACACAATCGAGCTAACATTTTTCTGCTTTAACGCTTGTTAACGAAGTGTTAGCTTCAGTGACCTTTAAAATATCTTAAAGCCATGACTGTTACACTAATAACTTTGAAATGACTTGCCCTCCAGATAAAGTTAAAATACTGTTAACCCTGACAATAGAATTGAATTGACGTCTTTCAAACTAGCTGTCTTGGCTTCATAGCTATTGATAAAATTAGCCAAATCGGCTTGGCAAGCAAGCTAGAGTAAGTAGGTTTGGTACCATCAAAAAGCTTACACATAATATATGTATTCTGTTATTGTGCTTACCTTACAAACACAAAGATTCCTGTCTTTAGATGTGCCTCCTTGTCGTTTTCATGCAGACAAACCAATCCTCTGTTTTTATTTTGTGACCACCTAGCTTGGAAATCCGGCTGTCCTTTCCGGGTTTTTTTGACAGGTCACTTCCGGCGGCTTGACAGACCAGAGTTCGGATTAGCGCCTCTGGTGGCAACAAAATTTCCCCTTTTCAAAGGCCATCTTAACTCAAAGAACCACTCATATTCGGAATGTTGAGGCCTCACTTCTTTTTGACCGTCTCCTTGTTCTGTTTTGGGTGT
>JAQNCA010000019.1:5214576-5238181 GCA_029783725.1 Acanthurus tractus | reverse complement strand
AACTCAAAGAACCACTCATATTCGGAATGTTGAGGCCTCACTTCTTTTTGACCGTCTCCTTGTTCTGTTTTGGGTGTTAAGGGTTTGATTGCAAATAAGATTTTTTTGTTTGTTTGTTTGGTTGGTTGACGTTGTGTGACATTTTCTGATGCACTACTCTTGTTGCGTTTCTGACTTGACGTACCCGTAGTAATCCAGTGGGCCTTGTGGGTTTATTTTGATTTGCGTCTAAATATGGAGGACGACAGGATAAAAACCGGATTTAAAGCAATGTAGTTGACATGAGGGGAAAAAGTGAAACCATACGATACTTGATGGTTATTTCCCAAGATGTTTTAAGAAGTATTTGAATCGTTAAATGGCAAAGACAGTAAATGCACAGGAGGCTATTTGGTTTATTAAATTGATAAAAAAAATAGAATATAGAAAAATAAACCATGTCTAGGAATTATTCTCACGCATGTAAAAACGATGGCATAGACATTTTCCATTAGCGCTGCAGCAGGTAGTCTATTCATTGAATAGCTGTAGTGACAACTGCAAATCAGTTAATCGTTAGGTTCATTTTTTCAAGCAAACGTGCTAACCTTTATGTTACTGTTATAGACAAAAATAGCTTTTATTTGTATTGTAAGTTAGAAAAAATAGTGAAATAGAAGATAACAGCTTGGGGTACAGACAAATGTGATTGGAATTTGTATGATTGGAATCGTGTAGAACAGTCAGCCGTACATACGAGAAAGTTATGTCTGTTAACTTAAGTCTGAATTTAATGAACTCAAGGGCATAACACACATGACTGCATCAAAAGGCACACTAATTCGTTGGGGTTGGATGCATATGTTGACGCGTAGTCAGCCAAAGGCCCATGTTGAGTCGACCAATCAGGTGGCGGAGGAGAGGCTGTGCCTGGACCGGCTGGCAGACACTCCGGGACAGACCTCTGGCCGCAGCTCAGCCCCGTGGCGGTGACAGCACCTACAGCAACTTACCCAGCTCCTGAATTCACCATCCCGGTCTGTTCAGAGCAAGGTAGAGCGCGTTTTCGTTCACTTTTTTTGGACTTATTCTGACTTTTGTATATTGCTTTCAAAGTTTGCCGGGTGTTTATTTTGCTTCTCCCGGCTGTGATGGCTCGAATGCTTTCAAGCTCACTAGGTCATAAAACTTACTTCCGGTATAGTCTTTCAAAATTAAACCAATATTTAATAATGTATTGCGAAAAATGACCTCGTCAGTCGCTGTGGTTTTATTTTGAAGGGGACAATTGTAAGATTCCGGTGTGTGACAGCGTTCTTGGGCTACCTTTACACGCCGCTCTCCCGGAGGTGGCAGGAGGATTTATCTCCATGTTAAGCGCAGTATTGCTGCCTGCGCTTGACTGTTCCCCTGGTTAGGCACATTCAGCCGGCGCCATTTGATCTGTCAGTAGCAATTAGGGACAGTTTTGTATGTTAAACGAAAAAAGACAGGCAAAACTTAATCCAAATACTTTTGTCCCGATGGAGGGTGTGGAGTCGCAGTGTGACGCGTTACGTCATTCATAGTTTCGCTGTCCCGTCTGCTGTCTTCGTTGCCGAAACAGGCCAAATCAACAAGTGGCCTAGACCCATCCAATGCTGACACATCTCTCTTATACATAGTCAGGTAAATCTAACCGGATCGTTTCACTTGTTTCCAGCGCAACTTTTTTCACATATTCTCTTCATCCTAGTATCATTCATTCTCAGCACGGAATAGCCTACATGTACGTTATATGTCCAAATTCCTCAATTCAGAGAATAGACATGACGGTAAAACTTCCCGAAAGGAGATGATATTGCATTACAAAGAAGGGAGTCTTAAAAAATAACATTAATACCAAATGCAAAACTGGTTAATTGGACACCTGTGTACTGTGTATCCCTGCACTTGAATACAAAAGATGCCCGCTGCGATTCTTTCATTATGTGAGAGGGCTGTAGTTAGTCCGCCTTTTCATAGAAAAGAAACTACAGTGTTGCACGCGCTGGACGAGCCTTCAGTGTGAAGTTGAAACTGCTCGTTAAGGGTGTGTCTCCACGTCTGCAAGAGGTCAGAGATTTTACCGTCACACCGCTTGTTTGTTGAAATCATGAGATACAGGCGTAATAACACTTTACACGAAGATCATAATCGCTCATTATGCTAGTTTGGTAAATGTTTGTAAATTCCTTTAGGGGATGGTTTGGTTTGACTGTAGAGAAACAGAAAGTGTTTTTCTGCCGGGAGATGGAATGTAACAGGGTGTACATCGGAGTTGAAATCAATAACGTCTTGAAACTAAATACCTTCACTAAAATGCCTCCGAGGGGCTACAGGGATACTTTGTGGCTTTAAAAAACAAAGGGAAATTTTGGCTCAGTGAGCGTAACCAATAAATACCTCATTATAATTTGACAGAACACTGAAATAGTAATTTTCTTTCTCTTTAGAAAAACAGAGGTGGTATATTTTTTGTTTCTATCATAGTTTATGGCTACATTTGGAAGAAAAAGCCCTTTATGGACATAAGTGAACAAGCCAAACTCCAAAATACTGTAAAACCCAAATTTCTAAATGCCTTCTCAGTCTGCAACAGGATTTTATCCTGACTAAAGTACAGCCTGTTTGTTTGCTTTTGAAAACTGATCAACAGTTCATAAAAACCCGCTGAACCAGTCAGCCATTAACACATGTGATAAACTCAATCTGTCTGCATACTATCATAAATTTGAATGGATTATCATCATCATTAATCAGCAGCACTCACTCTTGGTCTTAACTGCCAGTTCCAAGTGGTTCAAAGGAAAACAAAACTGAAACTTATGTCAAGATGAGTTAGTCCTAAAATGTGATGAATCATTTCTGCTGAATTCTCTGTTTGATTTTTTTGCTCGATTTATATGGTTAATAACTTTATATACAATCAATTTTGATTAATTTGTTGTATTTGTTTTTTGTAATCGTATTTTGACTTTTTTTAGTTTGTTTTTTAACGGCTTTATTTAGCTGTTTTCATTTCTTTCTTGGCGTAGTTTTATTTATTTGTGTGGTTTTTTTTAATTTGTGTACTTGTTTGTTTTCCCAGATGGCTGATGTGGAGCTGGTGAAGAAGATGCTGCGGGCCGTCCTCCAGGCCAACAAAGGGGGAGTGTCATTGTCGCGTCTGCAGTCAGAGTACAAGGAGCTGACCGGGGAGCAGATTCCTCATAAACAGATGGGACACAATAACCTGGACGCACTGCTCGCCAGCATGCCCTCCTTGGTCCGCACAGAGCGCAACCGGTCTGGAGAGGTTAGTGTGTACGTGAGAGAGTGTGTGTAGGTGTGTACAAGTAAATAAGATACTGTTTCTGTCTTTTTTTTCTCTGTGTTATTTTGTCAGTAAAGTCAAAACACTGTTAGTTAGAGCACTTTATACCATAATGTACACAAAATACTGTATCTGTACTTTAAATATGTTGCACATCATAGGGGAATTAGGAATAAAAACACTCACCCTTGTGATTAATTTCTTGTTGAAATAAGTGTGTGTCTGTCTACTGTGTCCCTACAGACGCTGTGTTTTCCCTCAGGAGCCAATGAGACAACTCATATTGCCAAGGTGGTTGCTCGTCAGCGCAGCTCCAAGAAAACAGGCAGACCCCACTTGGTCAACACCCAGATGAGGGTCAAACCAGCTGCCCCACTTGTCCTCAACGGTAAGACTGGAATTTGGGTAGTCTGCAAGTAGTAATATCGTTACACAGGAAATTTTTAGGTTATTGGGTTTTTTTTTTTAAAAAAAGAAGCTAAAAATTTATGCTGATGTATGTAGTTACTTTATTGATCTCCATAGCTGCATTCTTTAGCATGCAAAGTTTTGGACTAGTCATTTAACTGCATTGGTTACAAGGACGCTTAATATCTAAAGTCCTAATTAAAACAGTTCTCATAGGGCTAAGATAAGATGGAAAGTTGTGCATCAGGGAATTCAAAGTTTCTGTGAGTGAGACCGCAGGCTCATATATTCAGTAACTAACAAAACTTGCAAGGCAATTGGTTTTGAATTACAGCATTCAACAAGAAACGATAATCCAGTTATAGTAGCTGCGCATACCACCTGTAATCTGATAGACTTTCTGTTTTATCAGCCTCTCCTGAAGAACACACATTTAGCTCTAGCTAATAATATCAATGTTCTGGCTTACATTTACTGAGTCACAAGGCTTTAAGTAAGTTAGGTATTGAATTAAATTATATTGCAGTTGCTTCAAAAATGTACATCTCCTATATATAGTATATGAAATCATTATAAATTTCTTATTTGAGTTTCTGTTTAATAATTGTGAATAATTATGCACTGGGATCGTAAACTTTCTGACAGCTGAGTGTCTCATCAGTCAGCACTGTAGCACTGCAAGAAGACATGATGTTGGGTGTCTTTTGTGTTTTGGACCATTGTGTGTATCCAAACTCTGGAATAGAAAAGTATGTTTGATGACAATGATTACATGACGGCACTATTCAAAACATGTTTGACAATGTACAGTAGCTCAGAGACCTCAGCGTAAATGCAGATCTTTGGAATATTATGATTGATGTACGGACATAAAATCATGTTTCCATTGTGTGTATAGAAAGATATATATATTGGAAAGGTAATGAATCAAATAAGAGAATCTAAGATAAATCGAATAATAACCAATGATATTTCAGGTATGGTATTAAATGTATTATAAGGTGGGACTCTTTGTTTTGTTTTTGTTTGCTTGTTTGTTTGTTTATTTGTTTTGACCAAAAGTGTCTCCATTTATGATGATTTTCCGAAGGGAAGAAACAGTGAATTAAAAACATGTCTGCCATAGGGCTGCGACAATTTATTATTTTCATTACCCATAAATCTTTTAGCAAACATCACAATTAAGCCATCAGTTGTTTTCACAAAATAAACTTCCTGAAGTCATGGCATGTTGACTTTATGTTGTTAGAACTTAGTTTCATTGACTGTTAGCACTCAGAACCAGGGCAACAGCCAGGACTTGAGAAATACTGTTGCAAGTCAGTAGTCAAAGTATTTACTCTGCATTTGACGCGATCTGATAAAAATGAAAAAAAACAACATGTTCTGTTGTTTATTTTATCAGTTGCAACCAAAAGGCCCTTTTGAAATAGCTAAAAGCCTGGATTGGCCTGCTAGCTGCTGACTGCATATCTGTTTGCATATACATGATGACAATGCAGTTTGTTTTTCTGCCCCTTATTTCTTAGTTCTTTTGAGTAAATAATGCCTCTATTACTTTTATAATGTGTTTTTTTGTCAGATCTCGACTTAACACATTACAGTAATCTATTGTAACCACCAACAACAAGCAGTCAATTTCTTGAATGATTCCAAACCTTTTCCAGGCTCCTCTTGGGGCTGGTGCTACAGTGCAGCATTGCAGAAAGAAAAACCCAGAAAGTGTTCAGTGCCCGTATCAGTACTGTGACAATGCAACATTAGCAAATGTTTTCTGTGCTGCAGCCTGCAGTTTGTGAAAGAATGACCGGCCTGTTTCAACTACTAGGCATGAGATATATCACACCCATGCACTTAAGATCACATTCATAAATAAAGATGTAATCTTTTTCTAACTTCATTTGCTCTGTAAACACACAAAACTACCTTTATTTTCATACACAATCATACAATAACACAAACCTCTTCACATGTGCACAAGACACCTAAAAAACATGTACACACATTTTTTTGTGCATACACCTCCGCTAGACTGTGATGCTGCAGAATATTCCCAGAGTGTTAGAAGAGGAAGTGGGAGGTTGTAGTGCATGGATGAGAGGGAGAGGAGCAAAAAGGGAGGAGGAGTGATGGGTAGAGGGTTGGAGGAAAAGAGGAGTCAAGGGATGGCAAGAGGGAAGGAGGAAGGGGGGTGTACAGATGACTGGGAAGGACAGAATCTGAAGAGGGAGAGAGAGGAGGGGGAAAGAGAGCGACGTGGGGTTTTGAGATTTGAGGCTGATGCAGCCTATAGCAGCTGAGACTCAGCTTCAAGCGAAAAGCAGCTGATTCACAAATCAACCTCTCCACTCTCTCTCTCTCTCTCTCTCTCTCTCTCTCTCTCTCTTTCTCCTATTCTCTCCTCTGCTGCCTCACCAGGATATTGATATTCAGGCAGAGACAGACCAGGGACTGTGTGTTCATGCTGGTGAGGTGACGCGGCATCTGCTCTGACTGTGTGTGAATGTGTATGTGCTTGTCCTTGCTTATATTTGCATGTGGACTTAAGCTTCAATGCTGAGTGTCTGTAATGTATGGATGTCTGGGAGCTTTAGTGATCAATTAATTGGTATATTTACTAATCGATTAGCTGACAGTAGCCCATAGGTTATGAGTTGCAAATGCTATCAGGGAGAAAAGTAGGTAGGATCTAAACTGGCACATTGAGGACTCTTTAAGACGCAGGCTGATGAAACCGCTTGTTTTGTCTTGTCAGTGGAAAGATTTAATGAGATTCAGCAAGAACAGAGAGGATGAGATAGCAGGAGAAAGTTCTAGATCTTGCTGAGAAAAAGAGAGATGAAAAAAACACTGAAGACGAAAGAAGTAGCAGTAGGAGGAAGAACTGAAGAAGAGGAGCATGTGTGGGAGTGGAAATGACTAAGGGTTATGCAGGGTTATGTAAAGCATGTTGCTGATGTCACTTACCAGAAGTGTGATATCAGTTCGCTCATGCTGTGCTTAAATGATGTAACAGAGTGATGAGGGGCTGGACTGGTAGGTGCTGTGTTCTGATGATGCACTCTGACTTTGAGGGTTTTTACTAAACATAGAGTGACTGTCATGCAATACAGTTAGTAGGTTTTATAATCATGATGGAAAAAAATCTTGCTACTTGCTGTTATATACTGTGTTTAGCAAGAGAATATGGTATCAGTCTTTAACTGAGAACATTAATCAGACAAATTAAAAAAACATTATTGATTATAATTTTACACAGAAATATTTTTTCTAGTTTTTCTCCTATTACTGCTAGGAAACAGGTTTTTTTCAGTGTCATTCCCTATTAAAGCATCATTCACTCACTCTTGCTTTTCTTGTGTTTCTACTGTTATTCTCAAACTTGATAGGATAATTTCTCTTACATTGGTTTATTCTTTTGATCATCTTTTCTCCTAAGGAGTTTTGAGGAGTGTAGGTCAGAGTTTTAGTAATCACCTAATTTTAAGATGTTTTTTTGGGCGGGTGAGGGGATTGATAAAAAAAAGAGCAACAAAGGTTTCCTCTGGATTCCACTGGTTTCCTCTTAAAAAAACTGTTTTTTAAGTACTAAATTTAAATATCAACATTTTAAGAAACACACTTATTTTCAATTTTTTGAGACACAGTTATGAATTAACTATAGAACAGCATCAGTTAGGTGTTGATTAGCTTAATTTAGCATTGATACTGAAACCAAGGTGTGATAGCTATCCTGGCTGTGTCCAAAATTCAAAAAACACATATTCAAGCATCTGTTAGGCTCAGTTAGTAACATGTTCAAAATTGTTTGTTTAATCCTTACACAAGCAGAAACACAAAAAAATACAAGCAGAGTTTTATAGAGAGTTGTGTTCTGTAGCTAGCTCCTCTTTGATTGCAGTAACTTCCTGAATTCTTTGTTTGGTTTTTTCTCTCCTCTTCAGATGAGTAAATTCTTCTGAGCTTTAGTGGTGCTGGTGCCTGTTCTTCCCCTGCTTTATGTTAAGCTAAGCTGCTCCAGCTCTGTGGTTAATGCATTTCCATGGGAGAGGTATCGATCTTCTCAATTAACTACTAGAAAGCAAGTAAATAGGCATATTCCTGTGACCACACAATCCAATCCAGAATTTCAGCGGGCAAATTGAGGAGTCTAGCTGCATGGGAATTTTCTTATTGGAGCTAATTGGAGCTATGACATTCATTGGATATAGCGGTTCTACATCTATCTACAGATATCTGTGACACCGTGCCCTCCAGACACACTACCCTGTCTCAGCATCAGGTTTAGCTGAGTCAGAGTGTGTGTGTGTTTGTGTTTGTATTTGTGTCTGCGCCTGTGTGTTTCTCCCCCATATTTTTTTTTTCTTGTGTGCTTTCTCTTTGTGTAGCCAAACCTCAAACCTCTCTGAGGCAGCCAAACCACCGCGGGCGAGGCGGGGGTAGAGGAGGAGGCGGCGGCCGAGGGGCAGGACATGGAGACTTCAAACAAGCCAGGGACATGAGGGATGGCCAGTCAGAGGGCAAGACAGGGGCACATCCAAACAAGATGTCCAATCAGAACACACCCAGCAGGAAAGGGAACCCACCTGCAGAGAAGTGAGTTATGGGAATGGTTAGGAGCTAATTAGGTGCAAGTAGTTGGACACAGAGCAATAGCTTAACAAAGTTATTCACTTCTGTTACTTCACTTCTAATAAGTTCAGGAATGTAAATGACATCATGTGATCATTTCTGAAGTATGTTTTGTCTTGTGTTAAAGAATCTGCAACAAAAAATGGATTTCACATTCAAAGTGAGACTTCTTGCAGGTCTTTAATATGAAAAGACAACCAAAGGTCATATCCATAGGCTGAAGCTCCACGTATTTGTGGGATTTTTTTAGTACAAATATATGTGGAAGTCCCTACCAGACTTCCAAACTGTTTAGGAAATCAGAGTAGAGGATTGTGCAAATGAAAATGAAAAGCTAGCTCTCATGTCAGAAATAGCAGGCTCTTAAAATTATTTAAACTGTTTAAAATAATTACAAAAACAAGAAGTTATCTCTGGCAATTATGTGATCGTACTTTAGAGTGGTAAGTCATTTGTCTCTAAACATGTGCTTATACTTTGTCACTTGCAGCCATCCACTATGAACAGCTACGAAAAGTTAGTGAGAGTCAGTCAGCTAATGTTAAATGTCGTCCATTCTCTCTTTCTCTCTTCCCCTCTTTCTTTCTCTTTCTGTCTTTCTGAGTGCAAACAGTCTCCCTGCTGCTGCCTATTCAGCACTGGGCTGATGATTTGCTATTCAGATTTTTCCAGTTCTCTCTCTTTCTCTCTCTATCTGTATCTTTCCTCCCTTCACTGTTTCATTCCTTCTTTCTACCCCCCTTTCGCCTCATCCGTTGCACAATTTTTACATTGTTGTTCCTTCTGTAATTTGTGTTTTTACTTTAATATCCTTTTTTCTTTTTCTCTTTTACACTCTATGTTCTTTTCATTGAAAGATTGCAAATAATTATGCTGTGTTTGCCTTTTGCTGATAGTTAACCGAAACCTATTTTCCTCTTATAAAATCAGCACTTTTTCAAAGGGACTTTGGCCACATAGTCCAACTGTCATTCACCATGGCCCTGATTGAGTTAAAAACCTAATTCATTGTTAAAGAAGCCATCTGGAAGCATTGCAAGATACTATCTATCTGCTTTGCTTGAACAGTGAATCAAGATTAATTCAGCTCATTGACTGGTTCTCCCATTTCCATCCATCCACGGCTCTGTTCGTCCATCCACTGTGAAAACAACTGACATCAGTCCTCAGAGTGCTGTCAGTCAGTGTCTCCATGGGTGTCCAGTGTGCCGCTGGTCCTCCACAGCACAATGGAGTGGCAGAGTGGGAAGCCTGGTGTGTTGGCAGGGGACACGAGCCGAGAACAGGGGGGATGTGAGCCCTCTCTAATCCCCGCTCTATTCTCTGGTAGATTAACTCTTCTAAACCGACACAGAGTGAATCAGCACATCTCTCTGTATCCCTCTGGTTTTTCCATTGGACAGTACAGTCATCATTTGTGTGTGTGTGTGTGTGTGTGAGTATGTGTGTGTCTGCAGATGCACGATGGGATGCCCAACAGTACAAGTGGTAAAACACAGAAACAAAAAATTATAGAGCTGTCATAAAATTGCAGTTTAAAAACCTTTATTAAAGTAAAAAAGAGAGGGAATGAGTCGAGGAGGCCAGTCTGTATCGGGCTGGAAAAGTTTTGTGGGCGTGCAGGCAACTGTTGCCTCAGCCCGAACAGAGAAAGTTTAAGGGTTAGGTTTTGTGTCCATACTGCAAAAAATGTGTTCAGGTTGATTTGTCAAGGAACTTAGTGACAAAAACAAAATGTAAAAAACAGTGCAGTTTTGCTCTAACAAGCTGTAAAAATCTGTTTATTCACACTTGAGAGCTTAAACCTGACAACAACATCACCACAAGGGGCACTCAGTTCGTGTTTATGATGTCAGTGTAGATGTTCAAATTTCCATGATATCTAAGCATTATATTATTCTGCTTGGATGTCTTACATTAAAGGACAATTTGATTCAATCTCTTAGATTAATTTCAACTGACAGGCACGGCTTGTTCAAATTTTAATTTTATTGCATCAAGGTTTGATATTCTCAAAGTTGCAGTTTTTTATTTAATGATACAAATTTAACTTCCAGTAGATAAATTCCTCCTAATTGCCACTTTTGGACACCTCAACATTATTCTTAGATTTTTTCATTCCAAGCCAGTTTTGGTCTTTGGCTTCCTCTAGGAAGTGAAGAATTAAAGCCTTGAGAATCAGTAAAATAAGGATTTGTCCCCTCGCACAGCAGTGTGCTTGTGTTCAGTCCAGAGAATCATCAGCGACGGTCAATCCTGCTGTAATTTCTCTTAACCACCAGCACAACCACCACAGCCAGAAAGAAAATCTAATTTAGGTCAATGGACTGCTCAGATCTGTGTACAGGTAGTTAAGTCCTTTAAACCTTCTCATTGCCATTTAGGGTCACAAAGGAAATGCCCTTTTAACTTTCTTTATTGATTACTTGCTTCCTTTAGTAGTCATGTACAAGGGTGAGTCTGAGGTTTGTGACTAGAGAGGAAAGAAAAAGTAGACTGACAGGTGGAATCCAGAGACATTTTTAAAGAAAGCATTCATAAAGCCGTCGTTGTTGATGTAAACAAGGTTTACTGACAAAAATAAATTAAATGAATTAAAATTAGATTAGCTATGTATATAATAACAGATGTTTTTTTATCTACAAAGTATAGAAAACTTCCCAAGTATGTTGTAAACTAGGTCTGAGCATTATCACATGATGTACTACATAGAACGCAATGCAGCATCCACTGTGCTGTATCTCCTGAGCCAGTGCTCCTCTACAACAATAAGGGCTGACACAGTTTGATTAATGTAACTGAAGAGGACCAAATAAAACTTTATCTATCACAGAACTTAATCAGGTCATCCGGTCAGTTCTCAGAATGTGCTGTGCCTCATAAGAGATAAGGATCGGATATGCAACACAGGATTGTCATTTTATTTTTAACTATGCACAGAGATAATAGATGGAGAATATTATAAAGGTTAAAAAATAGAGAAACTCTTCCATCTTCACAGTTTTCTTGTCTTCCAGAGTTCATAACAAGTTGTCCTTCTCATTTCTCTTTTCTCTTGTGTTCTTGTGTCCAGGTCAGACAAGAGGATGACCCTCCCGTCACGGTTTCAGAAGGAGGTGCATGCTCACCTTTCCAGAAACCCCCAAAAGACTGGCCGTAAGTAGGACAATCTGCTTTTGCAGATCATGCTAAAAATACATTTCATGTAAGCTTTCTGTCCTCTGAACAAACAGAAGTGTTGCCAAGACCTGCATTGCTTCAGAAAACTTATATACTGGCCAGACCAGAGGACATTTACATATAAGACTCAACTAAATAATAGATAGTTTAATGCTGTTTTGTCTTATGCTGAATCATCAAGCCACAAATTTCCCTATCTCTATTCTCCTCATTATTGCAAGTATAGAGGAAACAAACTGCAGCTTCTTCTCTTCCCTGCAGTTCTTACAGACATAAGTTGTATTTTAAAAGCTTTGAAATAAGCTTCCATGTGTCTGTGTTGTCTGTGTAAACCTCTGTCTTCTTAACATCGTTTCCAACAAAGTTATACTTAAGCTAAAAATGTGTTTACTGTCATGTTGCCTGGTTGAAGAAGGACCACAGCCTGTATAGCCTGAGGGAAAGCACTGGAATGTAATAAACTGCATAGCTTTGAGGGACATAATTTGAGGGCTTCAGTCGTTTCTGACATGTTTATATGTGACCCCCACAGACAAAAGAGACTGATTAAGTTTGATAGTAACTGGTTTAATATCCCTGAGTGAGGAGGGAATTATCCAAATGAGAGATCGCTGTTCAGAAAACATGCAAAGCTTGTACTTCACACTGTGAGACATACAACTCATTTCAGTTTGATTATTGTCAGTCATTATCAAGGGATTCACACTTTAATATCAAAGATGTTTTCAGTTAAACTAAATTAGAAAATGATTTAGCAGAACAAATAACTGTATTTGGATTCATTCTGAATGTGAATGAGTTTCAAGCAATGTGGTTCCATTACAGGTCTAACCACTTTTGTAGTTGAAGTTTTATTCAAGGAAATGAAGGCTGAAGGTCAATATGACAGTTTCCTCATCTTCTTATTGGACTCGTTTAAAATGAAAGACAAGTTCCATTCCATCATAAGACAAAACCAGGAGAAATGGGAAGCATAATTTTGGTAGTGAATAGGTCTCTTCATCATTCCAATGGCGAAGCAGCAATTGCCTGCACTTACATCTATAATGACCCTTTTCATCTGTGCTTTTCTCCTAATTGTTTAGCACCTTTGAATCTGAATGAGAGCCCCAGCTCGGATAAAAGAAACCCCTACGACCCCCAGCAGGTCCAAGGTCGCATCAGAGAGATTCTGGGGAAGTACAGCAATGGATTCTGGGTGTCGAAGCTGCCTCAGATCTACAGAGAGCTGTACAAACAGGACCTGCCCACTGAGTCCATCAAAGACCTGGAGACCTGGACACACATATGCACAGTGTGTATTCCTCACGTTATCATAGTTATCTATTGTGTTACTGTTATAAGAAACTATTTTCAATACTTAGTTTTGTGATAAAATGATATCACAAATTTGATTATATTAGACAGTATGGTTTTTAACGTATATGCACATTTTTCTAGTAATGGAAATCCTTTTTTTTTATACAATTTAATTTTCATAAATTGACCAAAGATCAAAAACTAAAAAATAAACTTTTTTTTCTAGGTAGAGAAAACCTGCAGCAGCAACCCATCAGAGCTGCTGCTGTACCCTGCCAAGGAACAGACCATCACATCCTCACCTGTTTCTGGCCCGAACCCAAACTCCACCTCTTCCTATATCTCAACTTCAAACACACCCGCAGACAAACCCTTGCGTTCCCCCGCCCAGCAGAGACCCCCCAGCACCCATTTGACTCGCTCTGGTTCACGCTCTCCTCAGTCTCCACCGTCGTCCTCCTCGTCCCCCAGCCCTCCCTCCTCCCCTGTCACCCTCAGCCCCGACCTGAAGGTGAAACTGGAGGAGCTGCTGGTGAAGTACTCCAATGGCCTGTGGGCGCATGCGCTGCCCAAGCTTTTCCAGGACACCTACAAAGTCAGGAACCCATTGAAACACTGTCATATCAATGTCAATACCAAATTCAGGAATAATTTGCACCTACTATATATTAATGTTCGTTTATGTTGTTTATTTTGCAAGATCAAACTGCCTGGCCATGTCCTGGAAAATCTACATCTTCTCTCTGACTTCTGCACCATCGACTACCCAATGCCTGACAACCCAAAGAGGGCCATCTTGTACAGGAGGACCAGCTCTGGAGGCGGAGGAGAGGACGAGAACTGTAACAGGAGGAACTCCTCTGTCAGTGAGGAGGAGCTAAGAGTGAGGCAGGAGCTGGGAAGGAGGCTCAGCAACCATGCTGTGCCTTCTCTGCAGATCCCCAAAGAGGAGTACCCCTCCGTGCTGGTGGTGGAGGCCACCAACACCAATGGAGTTATACTCAGGTAGGAAAGAGCTATATGTGGGAATGCGCAGTAAGACTGAACGGTTCATAAATCTCACTTACTGCTCCTCTTCCTCTCTCAGGTACATTGGTGAGGGTTACTCCCAGGCCCAGGAGTCTATGGAGGATGAAATGAGGGAGTTTTATGGCCTGAACCAAAGCAGCCCTCCTCCTTTGTCATCTCCATCCTCGGGCCAACTTGTTGCCGTCAGGGCCGAGGAGGAGGAGGAGATTCTGAGGGCACAAGTCTGTGAAGTCATGGCCGACAAGGTCAAGGTGAGGAGTCAAGGAAATATCCAGTGACACTAGTGACTGAAGGCCAAGAGATGGATCCAAGTCAAGTTAATAAAAGCAAGAAAACTTTTCAAACTCAGAGGTCTCCCACAAGTCCAAGGATGATTAACATAAAATATGGCAAAAGTTAGCACGTGAACTGTGGGATTTTGAGCTCAGAGAAATATTAGTTAACCCTGTGGACTTTTCCCTTGACTCTTCAGGTGCACTATGTGGATCATGGCTTCTCAGAGGTGATTGGCAAAACCAAAGTGTTTGAGCTGAACGAGAAGTTTTTCCAACTGCCTTTCCAGGCGACCAAGTGTAAACTGGCTGGTGAGTGTGAAATGAATCATCTCATCACTGGGGCATCCAAAAACTCTAATAATTTTAAACAGTAAGAAATAAGATTACAAACTCTCTCTCTCTTGTTGAGGTCTTTACTCCCATTAAAAATTATAAAACTCTGTGTGTGTGTGTGTGTGTGTGTGTAACCAGGCCTGGAGCCATTCTGTCAGGAGTCAGCTGTGCTTAAGAAATTTGAGACAATGGCAAGTGGAAGGATCCTTTTGGCTGAGATCCTTGAGAGAGGGCAGACCCCTCTTGTCGTCCTGTACGACACGTCACAGGATGACGACGTAAACATCAACGCTGCTTGCATGAAGGCCCTGCAGGACAAAACCCTAGCAAGCCCATTACAGGTACAGTTAAGCTTATACATCTCTGTGTTTGTGTGTTTAGACAACGCACTTAACTCGTCTTACTGGCTCTCCTCAGGTGAACAGCGCTTATATGAACGTAACCATCAGCAGTGTCTGCTCAGATGGGACCATCTACTGCCAGCTGCCCTCCAGAGGCCTTGCCAAGCTGAATGAGATACTGGAGAAAATAGAGACATACTTCCACTCACAGGTTAACACCGTGCTACTTCTGATGTCTCAGAACTTATTTGAGCTCAATTGTTGACATGATGTTTCAGATTACAATAGTGTGCTGCAGAGTTACATTAGGTTGCAGATCCCTCCATATTACAGGCAAACCCATTTATTTTGACACTATCCAACAATCATCATCCTGTTGCCATAAATAATCATTTGGCCAATGAATAGACAATGTGTTTTAATCCATGCCAGAAAATAATCCCAGACAAATGCACTATTATTCCTGTTACAATGTATGGTAAAATCTACAGTGCACAGCTGTCTAGGACTTAACTCGGGCCTTTTCGAAAAGAAAAAGGGAAGTTTTAAAGTATGATTTTGGTTTTTCTATGAAATATATATTGACAATAACATCAATATGGAGGAACATCAGCTATATCCCCAAACCTCACTAAATCTATACATTCGTTATGTGCAGTAAGTTAGCTATAGCTATGGTCCTTTATATAGAACCATAGCTGGCATCCTTGTCTTTTTCAGTTTTATTTCATTAGCATTTATCAGGATATTAATTATGTACGTGGTAATAAAGAATTACTTCTCCCAATGACAAATGTGTGTGGTACACAAATGTGTTTAATACCTCCTGGACAGTAGAGGGACAAGTGGACCAAAGGTTACAAAAATTCCTTCACATTGTTTGACTAGCAATAATACATATGTATAGGAGTTGAGGGTTCTAGACCTTTACCAAGGTTTTGCACAGAAATATCATTAATATATGCTTTGTTTTTAGTTAGACGTGGTTTGTATTTCCTTTTTTTGCAACAGGGGAAAAATACAAACTTTTTTAGCAATGTGCTAATGTGTCTATTATTTGTATTTATGTGTCTGTTAATTTTAGCATCTTTAGTTAGCCTCTTTACTCACAAGGATTAAACAGAGTGCTCAGTAACTCACACATTCATCGTAAAGCGCTTTTGTGAATGTATTTGTGCTACGTTGCCTCTTGTAGGCACGTTGTATCGTGAACAGATTGAGATTAGTTTAATAATCTGGAGTTAAGACATTGCCAAGCCACTTAATCTGTAGCAGCACAGTGAGGCTGGTGCTTTTTCTAGGTGTGCCGTTGGCTGTCCTTTAATACCCACAGTTGCAGCTAATTAACACTTTACGTCAGTGTTTAGGTATTCACAGGTTGGAGTCTGGTAGTGTATTTTTATCAAGGCTAAAGAGTTCTGCAAGTTTGCATCAAGTCAGAGATGACGTATTTAAGGTTACTGCATGTGAAGGAAAGCAAGAAGCTTGTTCATGTCATATTCAATACATAATCCATTTAATAAAATTCCATAACCTGATATTCTGGTTTTGTTTCTCAAGTCAGAAAGAAGTTCTCAAATTATTATCCAGTCCTGTTCATCCATAGCTCAACTCCCCTCACTGGTGTCAGTAATTTTGTTGTCACCAGTCAAATTTTGTGATTAATGTAGAAGTAAGATGCTAGCATGTATTTACCAGAACTAAATGTACTATTAGTAATATGTGCTTTTATTAGTCCTAAGTCCTAATTTTTGATGTCATTGCAGTCGGTGTACGCCTGCAGCAGACCCGTGAAATGTCGGTGTGAGCTTTTTAAGTATCATTTTACTGAAGTCATTATATGACAGTAACTTCACCAATCCAGAGAAAGTGCCGTCAGACAATAGAATGATAGTAATATTTACAATCTGAAACATAATTCTGTTCCAGGTCACATCAGAGTTCCTTGTATCCAGACCTTTCTGTGGGAAAGGTTGTCTGGCTCGCTATAAAGGCAAATGGTCCCGTGTAGAGGTGAGACTGCACTGTTTCCTGGAGCACACACTGTGAATTATTAACCGAATTCACACCATTAATGTTGGCTTGACAAAAGGAATAAAATCTCAATTGCAAATTGGAGCCATGTGTTGTTATGAGAGCAAAGATCAATAAGGAACAAGCAGGTACAATGGAGAGACATAATCTGAAACTAACACAAAATCTTACAGAATCAGATGTAGTAGTCTGTATCTCCACATATCACTTTAAATCTGTTTTGTTTTAACTCAGTTACAGATGTGGCCATCCTTCTAAAATGTAAGGTTTTTCTCTGACTATGTTCCTGTCTGTAGATCACCAACCTCCATGGCAGCAGAGTGCTGGACATCCTGTTCATTGACGTGGGTGTGCAGGCTTCTGTAGAGGTGTTTGAGCTGAGAGAGATCCCACCGCCATTCCTCCGTGACCTCGTGGCCATCCCACCACAGGTCAGCTTCTAAGTCTTTGAGTGAAACGGCCAAGCGTATTTATAAGTTTATAGCATTTGTTTATGTGCCAAGGTGGTGAGGGTAGCTCCCCCGCACAGTCCATCATATACAGTGACCTGAGAAAATGACACCCAGCACTGTGTGTTTAGGCTGTAAAGTGCTGTCTAGCAGACCTGGCTGTCAGTGTTGGATCCTGGACTCCAGATGCTGTCCAGTGGCTTCGGGAGAAAGTGCTTAACACTACAGACTGTAGCATGAAGGTAAAATTAAGTCCTTCCTTTCTTAACGTCAAAATATATGACCTTCAGTTTGTCTGACATCAGTTAACATATGTGATCATGAGACAGATGGTAATGTAAAATGATTTGTTTTTGAAATCATTCAAAATGATGCCTTTATTAGTTCAGGAAAAACCTTCACAAATCAAGGAGGAAATAAAAGAATATATTACAGACCAAGGTGTAAAAACATTTTGTAAGTGAGATCCAAGATTTGACTCAAACATGCATGATCTTTAGGAGCTGCAACATCCCTAACACACACACAACTCACTGCCACCTTTCATCCCTCCATCACTACTTTCTGTCTTATCTCTAAACTGTCAAAAAGCTCTCCACTTACCAGTGTTTACAGCGAAGAAATATGTTTCCTTTTTAGCTTCAAAATCTCATTCATTTACCCAGACTAATATAAGTATATTTTTACTTTCTTTCTCTCCTCTTTTTTCTTCCTCGTGTGCCTCCACACTCACCTTGATGTTCACCTCCCCACAAGGTGGCAAAAGTAGATGAAACCAAGCGCTGCATCTACATCCACCTTTTCACCGACAAGAGCTTCCATGACCCGGCCCGCAGCCTCAACCATCAGATGGCCCAGTCTGATCTGTTCAAACAGCGGCCAGATGTTTTCCTGACTAGCCACAGGTTCCCGCTGCTTTTATGTTCCCTCGTATCATCCCCTCAATTTCTACTTAGTGTTCAGTTAAAAGTTATGTGATGCCACATGCACTAAATGTCTTGTGCATTTAATTTCTCAGCCCTGCCAAGATCTCCACACCCACTTTATCCTCCAAGACTTCCAGCACCAGTAACTCCACTAATGGGAGTCCATCCTCAACCTCTGTACCGGCCAAACCTCATCTCCGGAGGGTTCTGTCAGGACCCAAAGGAGGTGGAGGAGGCAATGCGACCACCACCAGCCCACCAGAGACACCATCATCCCCCTCATCCTCTCTCCAGCTGCCACCATTACTAGAGCTGCCTCCAGCAGGTAATACTTCAGGAATTTAAGAGAAAAATATTCCATCGTCACCCGTGCCTGCATTAGATGTCTGCATTAGAGCAGTTCAGTCCAGCATTTGGTGTTAGTTTAGCCTAGAAAATCATGTGTCCTCATGTCTTGTCATGTCTTTTGTTATCAGGAAATAATATGGACGTCTATGTATCAGTGGCCTGCCATCCTGGCCACTTTGTGCTGCAGCCCTGGAGAGACATGTACAAACTAGTGGTGCTGATGGGAGAAATGATTCTGTACTACAACAAAACTGAGCAGAAACCACTCAACGTAGAAAAGAATCAGATATATGCTGCTAAAGTGGAGAACAAGTGAGTTAAGTGATGATTTGATTTCAAGCAGTGTGCACAACAGAAAATGTGATGGAAGTACAGTATGCCATTTAGACCTGAACAGTCAAGATACTCTCTTTGCATTAACAGCTCTTCCCCAGGACAAGAAAATAAATTTGATTTCCACTGAGTATTTGTGGTGCCACCATCTGGATATTCAATAACAGGCCAAATGGAAACAGTTTAACTTTTCCTAAATACATCCACTCTTCCTGTTTCCCTTCTCTCTTCTCTCAGCTGGCATCGTGTGCTAGTGAAGGGAGTTCTAACCAATGGGTTGGTGTCTGTGTATGAGCTGGACTATGGTAAACATGAGCTTATCAGCTGCACCCAGCTCAGACCTCTGATCAAAGAGTTCAGACAGCTGCCGTTCCAGGGAATCACTGCTCAGCTCGCCGGTGAGTAGAACAGACGTCCATTAGGACAGAGGTGTTCCACAGCGGAGTGTCACTGTCATGGCTGACAGAAAGCTCATGTCCACACTGCAGCTGTGAAATTCAACTGAGAGATTGTAAAGAACAAAATTTATTTTCGTTTTAAATTTTAAGGTGCTCTTAAGTATTTCCATTTTCTGCTCCACTATGTTTCTATCTCATTACATTTCTGGGGTAAAAAATACTCATTGTGCAAACACATTTTTAATGTAAAGCTTTGTAAAATGTCATTTTTTGACATTTGAAGTTTCAAAAAAAATAAATAAATAAAAAAACTCTGAGTTCTTTTACTGCTGGCAAACAGCTCTCCATAATTCTCTTCAAAACTACATATGCAATGTGTATATGCAGCACTGACCATGTTGGAGACCTGAACTGATTTTGAATATCTATTGTTTAATTAATGCTCTTTAAAAAAAATAAATTTTAATTCTTATGAAACTGTACATGCACATGTTTTAGAAACATTTAAGGGTTTAGTAATATGCATGTTTACACTGAAAACAACAAAACAAAATAGAGTTTCTGTGATGTCCATTCTTCAGTTTTCTGTTATTAAAGTTTTTCAATGCAGCACAATGTGAAGCACATTAGAAATTCTCCAGGGTTAGGGTTAGATGGGGTGATTTTTTATGCAGCATTAAAATGTCAACACTGTATCATTAACATTAAAGTGAGCTTCACCTTCCTATGTCTCTTCCTCACAGGGTTGAAGCCGAGGCAATGGTCAGAGGAAGCATCCATCGTTTTCAGGAACCATGTGGAAAAGAAACCGCTTGTGGCCCAGCTGGAGGCGGTACAGGAAGCCGCTAACCCCTGGGACAGGAAGTTGACTGTCTTCCTGGTCGACACCTCACAGGAAGAAAGGGACATCTGGGTGCATGACATCATGGCTGAATTTGCAGACGAGCTGACCAACGAGCTGTAGATGGCAGAGGGTTCTTGACGAGTCTTTCAGTTGTCCTGTTGCTGAGTAACGACGCTGTGAGTTGTGGAAAGAAAAGAGGAACTAAAAAAAGCTTATCCATCTTTATCTACCATTTAGTCAAATGAGAAAAAAGAAAGAAATTAAAAAGTAAAGAAGAAGTTGCAAGCAGAAGGGAAATTGAGAGGTTTGATAGCATGTAGAGTCTGGCATTGACAGAAAAACAAGAGGTGTAGGTGTTGTAGCCACTTGCTTGTTGTGTTTTGGGCTGTACATTGAAGGATGTCGTGATGTGATTTTGAGTGACTGCAGTGTTACTACTGGACAACACACCCATGCATGATGTTGGTCCAGACTTGCCACAAATGGTCAAAACATACCTGAAACGATCCATAATAATATCACAAAGCTGTGGAAATAGTACAACGTGCATTCTTATACCGCCAATGTGAGCACCATGCAAAGTGCATAAAATGTGAAAATTAACTCAACAAGTACTGACATGCTAGGAAGACTTGTATGCATTTGTTTACAAAAATCTGCTTTTTGGATGGAATTTCTGATCCTCATTAAGTTTACACAGGCTAGAACAAACATTCCCCCTGACAGGAGAAGAAATAGGCCAGTCAGTGAGTCACAGGAGACAGGTGAAAAGTTAGCCTTTATTTTGCTGAAGCATTATTTTGATTTATGAGGCTAAATGAAAATTTTGTGATTAATTTAATTTAACTAAAAAGTTGTGGAATATATATTTACCTTTTTGATAAGTGTCTTAAAGTGCACAATACAAGCTTTTTTAGTTGCCCCCCCCTTTTTTGAAAGTTTATAGTTTTTGCCTTTTTTGATAGTGGCACACTGAAGAGGCGGGCAGGAAACACTGAAACAAAGAGAGAGGGATGTGAAATGCAAATTTGCTCTTCAAACACATCCATGTTGACTCAGAGTCTGCTGTACTTATCTGTACTAAGCAAGGCACAGACCCACAGAGGTTCATATGTTTTGATGAGTAGTGAAAACTTTTTTCCCCCTGACAGTAGGTTGTGGTTCATCCTGTTAATGCACAAAAGGTAAAACAGTCTATTCTTGGTATTTTTTATTTAATTCAGAATCAATAAAAGGATGAAAGAAAATCCAACAGAGTTATATTTTGAAACGATCATAAACTCTTTTGTGTAGGAAAGAAAATACAGACAGTTCTCCAACAGTAAAACACTGACCTCAGTGTGACTAAACACTTTTGTGAAGCCAAGTTTCGCTCCTATGTTATTCTGTTCCTTGTCTGAGAGCAAGACTTTCATTTGGGCAGATTACATGTGCTGCATGTTGCAGATCTTTCTGAATTGTGTGCACATATAGTTTGATGTTGTAATGATAAACAGATGAAGTTGCCAGTAGTGTTAAGCTTTTAGTTTTCAAATAGGAGACAAACTCTGTTTGGTTGGTTCCAGTGCCGCGCTCAAACGTTGGCCTGATGTGGGATTTTAATTCTGAAATGTGACTTGACACACCTGCACCGTGTTTCTGGATGTGCAAATGCTTCTCCAATTCTGAATACCTGACAAAGCTCAAAGCTGCATTGTTGTTAACATTTGACATTGAATTTAATTTATATTTAACTTATGTTCTCTAGATAATAATTACTCTCATTTCCATTTTGTTTGAAAATGACCTGGAGGTAATAAAAGACAAGTTTTTTGGAATAAAGTCTGTTTGAGAGGATAAAATGTGATCAGCCCTTTGCTTTATTTTGTATATCGTGTATTACAAGAGTGTCATGTTGTTTTAATAGGAAAGCACATAAAAAACACATCATTTTTATTTCTTTATTAAAATAGCAAACCTTTTCAGTCTTATTTACACGATGTATCAGATCCATGTATCCACCACAATAACGTTCTTGACAGCATGCAACATATTTGATGCAGGAGTCATTCATATCACAGTCTCACTCCTTTAACAATTCATCATTCACACAATCAATACAGAGTTAGGCACATGTCAAAGAGGTAAAAATCTACATCTAAATTACAACCCCAACACATTGTCAACATTTGATGGCTGTATTAACTTTTTGTGAGAGATTTTTGAAGTGTTAGTGTGTCATGTCCTTGTTGTCAGTCATTCTAGTAGCTAGCGAATGGAGAGCATCATCACAAACTCTGAAGAAGAGAAGGAGACAAAGCAGAGCAAGTCATGTCAGCACTGCCTTTATGAGAATAAACAGCAAAAAGCCAATAATGTTTAGTGCACAGAGCTCATGCATATTATGTGGAGCTCACACACACTTCTGTTGAACAAGTCAACTGCACGGAGTGCCTGAATATTTTAATCTCACCTTCAAAGTCAATGTTTCCATCTGCATTGATGTCCAGCTCCTTTAAAATCTCCTCCAGCTCTCCTTTCTTCAGCTTCTCTCCCAGCAGTGTCTTGACCGCCTCTTTCATCTCATCCTGGTTGATCTTTCCATCTCCATCCAGGTCAAACTTAAAAAAAGCAGAGGAAGAAATTAAAACAGGTTGACAGCAGGAGGAAAAGTCATTTGTCTGGACTTTTCAGTTAGTCAATACGAAAAAATAGGAAATGGGCAAAAATATAAGGTATGTTTTTAACCACACAATTCCTTATAATTGAATTTACATATTAATTCAGATATTTATACTCTATTTTTAATTTATTTTCTTAGATGCACACAACCTAACAAGTTTTTTTTAGGTCTGAGGTATCAGCTCCCATCAATAAAGTGAATGTAACAGGTTCTCCCACCTTCACTGTTCTTAAAGTAACTACATGGATTGTTTTATTTTTTTGTTAGCTGACCTGTACAAAGGCGGATTGGAGCTCTTTAAGTCCCAGCATGTGAGCAGTCTCTCCCATCATCCTGGGTCCCATCAGTTCAACAAAATCTTCAAAATCCATTAACCCGCCCACTGTGACGAGGAGAGATGTCAGCTTTATTTGATGTACTGGTTGAATGAATATTGGAAAACCATTTTGTGCATGTATTTCTGGAGAATTTCTTATCAGCTTACTTCTCATCTTAATTTGTTGTACTATCTCCAGCAGCTCCATTTCCGTGGGCATGTATCCCATGGTCCTCATGCATTCAGCCACATCCTTGTAGTTCAGGTAGCCATCTTGATCATAATCAAACTCTTTGAAGGCCTCTTGTAACTCTGTAAGAAAGGTCACAGTCCCAGCAGTGGTTTAACAAATGGTTTATCATGTCTTTGTTGCAAAATCACAATGCTGACATATGAAAATATTTCAGCTAGATTTACAGATCTGAAGACCAAAAATGTTTTTTGAGGTGATTAAAAGCAATAGAGTACTTATATTATTAATGGGA
>JAQNCA010000019.1:5164966-5210650 GCA_029783725.1 Acanthurus tractus | reverse complement strand
ATGGTAGCACAAAACACAGATTCTGTTTTGAATTAAAATAACTTATTCTGTAACTATCACTGCCCTAACCAGGAATTAAAAAAAACATTTTGGGCCTTTGTCTTACCTCAAACAAGCCGATGTGCAACAGTATAGCAGGATAGAGATGAAGTTTTTTAGATTCTCCACTAGATGGCGTCAAAGCTCACTGTGTGCAACCATCTCTGAAAGACAACGTCTTATGGTATCGTCCCAGTTTTTTTGCTTTGGTTTATTTCGCAGCTGGTTTATTTTGCTCTTTTATTTCTTGTATTTAAAAATTATCCACAGTGAAAAATAGTGCTCTCACTCGTTGTGCATCTTTCATAACTTAGTAAAACTTATTCGTTTGTAGTTTAGTAAGTTAAAATGTTAAAATATTTTTAAGGACCAGGGACAGTATAAAAGGACGGGACATTAAGTTACTCTGTAGCGTGTAAATGGACATCGGTACCACCCTGGGAAGCTCTTGGTGCAGCTAGCATGGTGGTGAAAGGACAGACCACTCCTTCATCACTCCCAGTGCCAGTTTCAAACAGACATTACTACATTTGATTTGGGTCAGGAGCCAAGAGCTTTGGGAACCCTCAGGTTTATGGGGGCCCATTATTCAAAGGGCCCCCACTTTGTTCTTTTTTCTTCAATTTCTTACACACAGCGCATTATTTTAAATTGAGACATGATTTTTTTAGAAGGCTCCTCTCTATTCCACCTTTTTGTCTCCTGTCATTTCAACTTCTCACCACCTGGTGGAGCCTTAAACTAACCATGTCAAGGCCCACCACAGCTGAGGTTTGGTCTGCTCAGTCACAAGGCTGGCTTTTCCTATGTGCATTCTATAAATTCCACTGTGAACATTTTTTCAGACCTGATTTTCTCAAGGGACATTTTTTAACAATACTGACTGTTTCCACGGAAACAGTTTATTGACAGCTGTCCGCCATGAAATGATTGTGAAGTGTGTACATTCACATTGATGTTGGCTGCTACTCAGGCCTTTTTGTCCACTCTTTAACTGGGAAACACTCTTACATAACACCCCCCCTCCCCTGCACTCATACAGGACAAACATGACTCCAATTGAAAAATTTATTCAAACTTAAAAAGGAAAAATCTTTATAAATTGTGGTCACAGTTTGTAACAACTTAACAGATAACTACATTTGACAATATGTTTTTCTCATGACAACATAAATGTAATAAGATACAATTATCAATAACTGTTATCACAACTCATGAAGGTTGTACTATTTTTCAGCTTTCCTCCCTTTGTGTTTAAAGGGAAGTTAAAGTTATATTCAGGTCTAATAAGATGCTTTCTTTTTTTAAACATTTTTAAATTTTTTTATCTATTGACTTGCACATTTGACCCAGGGATGAATCCTAGTGATCTTGCATAGAGTATACTGTACATGCTGAGTTTGTACTTGGTCCCCTGCTCAATTTTAACACCGTGTCATAGGTGGAAAGTTACAAGTCAGTCAAAAGCTAGTGTACCCATTGTAAAAATACCAACCATCATCACTTCAAGGTGATTTTTTTTTCTCTGAACATGATTTTGCTCTGATGTTAAGTGATTCAGCATTAGTCTAACAATGTAAAGTTGTCGTCTAGAAAGTTTGCTGGTGTGTACTTTGATTGTTATTTACAACATCCTCCCTTTTCTGGTATAGACTTTTTCCTCTTCCTTACATTTGCAGCCTTTTTTCAGCATTACACACGCATACATTTAATGGTCTTCCCCACGCCCCTCTCCTCCTCTCCTCAACCTTCATCTCACACCCAGACTTTTCCCTTTCCACCTCCATCTCGGCCGCCACAGCAGCCAGTGCCCAGGCCACGGTGCTGGGTGGCTGGCAGGTTCTTGTACACAGCCCGGCTGTATGGGATGAAGCACAAGCCCAGTTGAAGGTGTCGGGCTAGGCGGCAGTATGCGGCCAGTGCCAGGACCAGCAGAGGGGTGACCAAGAGGAAGCCCACCACCAGCAGAGCCACACAGCCTCCGTCAGTCAGCAGGTCTGAGCAGTAGGGGGTCGTCCCGTGAGGACGTACCTGGGTTAAAGAAGAGGACAGCTGTTGGAGTGATATGATGAGAGGCCGTCATAGAGGTGAATTTGTCATTAGAACTTTGTCAACATTTTTTAAACTTTTTACCTTGTATTTATCATCTGAATGTTTTATGATCTTGTATTTATTAATGCTTGCAGAAAATTGTCTTTGCTTTCAGATTGAGGTCAAAGGTCAGGGACAGCTGCAAAGATGCTGGACCTGCAGCTGGTAAATATACTATTCATACCAAAGTCACTTCACAAGTACATAGTAGATAATGGTGATGTAAGAGTGACACCATGCGCAGTTCAACCATGCCAACAGGATGAAGACAATGTTTCAGTTCTTCTCCTGTAGATGTCCTGTATTTGCATTATGTATTTAATTTACTATACCACACAGAGATTTAAAAATGGGATACAGTTGTGTAATGGCATATATTGGGCAACATTTTATTTTATGCAGAATTTAGAGTTGTCATTGTGCATGTAACACAACAGTGATTTAAATATTTAAGAGCAGGAAAGGATAGATAATGACAGCATATGACGTGCTCTGTGTGATATGTGTGCATGAGGTGGGGATGGACACCGTTTGGCACCGTTTTCACTCTCTCACTTAGTCTCTCCCTTTCTGTTACCCTCTTGCAATTAGACAAAAATACACACATGCATGCAATCATTTACTAAATTCATAGCCTACAAAATTTGAATTTAACAAAATAATTGAGCTTTTAGTGAACCATTATTATCATCTCTCTCTCTTTTTTTTTTAGAAAGATGGTGATCATCGTACTGTGTGTCATAGCATGTTGAGCAATATCATTGGAAGAGAGGGGAAAAAGGTTAAAAGGGTCAGGATTTGAGTGTGGGAGAGGAATGGAGAGACAGCAGGCCTGAATCATCCTTATCACCCCATGCAGGATGAAGTGAACATGTGAGTGCATGAGGAAAGTGCAGGGAGTTATAAAGGTTTGCAGGAGTGGGGGGGGGGCTCATGGGGGAGAGGAATATTCATCATAGTACAGGCTGTGCTGACAAGGTTAAAGCTAAGCTGAAAAACTAAAGTAAACTTTAGTTTGAAGTAAACTTTAATTTCTTTCTTGGAATATAAATATTTATTTTAAGTGTCTGTCACTGATCATTAAGATGAAGCTGCTTTGAGGTCAGTAATATGATTTATTGATGTTATCGAAAAAAAGTGTATTAGTTTGGTAGTTAGACTTCAATACTTTTTAGTACTTGAAAAATCTGAAGTTGTAATTTCAAGATAATGAGAATAAACAACAACCAAAAAGTTCAGAAATTTTGTGATGTTATCCTGGTAGATGTAGAAAGAAGTTCCAGCTGGAGTGGGAGAGCAAAACATGAGGGAGGAGGGGATCAAGTGAAAGAGATGATTTAAACCACAGTGCATGGTTTTAAAACAGCAAATGGTAGAAGAAGGGTGCTGGGGAGCTTTGAGGTTTGGAGTTGTAACAGATAAGACTCATACAAGTATGCCCATGTTTGTTTTTACTTGCTGAGGCCTCCTGCATGGCTCCAGATCTGAGCCAGCTTTCATGGAGAAGAACCTGAAAAATTGTGCTTGTTTTGGTTTATGTGAACATTGTTGTCGGGAGTGTTTCTGGGCCAACCAGAATAATAAAATAAAATGCAAACAGAATTCCCTCAAATAATCCCGAAGGTATACTTGATGCTGGATGGTCTGCTCTGAGAACCATTGTTGCCGAACTCACCTGTCTTTTTCTACTTTTCCTCTCACCTCTTTTTTCCTTTTGATATCTCCCCCCTCTCTCAATCCTCCTAGGTCCTGGTTAATCCCTCTCTAAGCTGCTGTCACATGAGGTCTAATTGTGAGAGAGCTGGAGAACAGAGAGAATCCTGGTCTCTCTAGTCATTAAGGAGGTCGTCGGCCCACAGAAATGCCATTGGTATGCATTAAAAGTCTCTGAACCATAATGACTTTTTGAGGCGCGTAGAATAATGCCTGCTCACTAAGGGGTCAGAGAGGTTGTTTATTTGAATGACATGTCTTTTATATTTTTAACTGCTCTGTGCATTTACATGTTTTATCTATTTCTAAATCATGTTTTTTAATCTAAGATGAGCTACCAAGCAGTGTTTAGTTTAGGCGCTCTGACGTCTGACTCCCTAGAGTCATGACCCCTCGCCCTCCTCCAGTTCAGCCATCTCTTCAACATCTGAGAGAACCTCAAACTTATCTGATTATAAAACCTCTCATCACAGAAGGAGCCAAACCCCACCCAGTGCTCCAAGCACAACTATTTCAAACTTTAGATCAAAGTTAATAGATTAAGACTTTCAGATGTTTCATAAGAAGATGGATAGTGCTCATCCTCCTTTTTCACCCATCTTTTATTTATAAGTAGCAAATATAAGTGTAAACATTTAGCCTTTCACGCAAACACATTTTGACTTTGACACCAAACTGAACTGGTTTCGAATGATTGTTGGATATTGAGGTATCTTACCTTGGCTCGGCAATGATTTTTAAGCAAAGGATAGAAATTTTTGTTCACTTCCGAAATGCTCTTGGGTAAGAACTTTGCCTGCTTTGCATCACCAAGCCCCATACCGAAGGAGACTAAGTGAAAATGATAAAATGATTAAGTTGGGAAATGCAAATCTTAAAATGGTCTAGTTAGTTCATAAAGTGCCTCATTACTCAGCTTTTAAAACCAGGAATATCTCAATATGATGTATCAATGGGCAGCCCGGCAGTATCACTCATCCCCATCCCCTTTAACTCCCTTGTTCTTACTGTAGAGTGGCAGAGGAAGCCAAATGCCACCATGACAATGGCTGGCAACAGGATGGTCCCAAACACCAGTCCAGCGAGGCAGGCGTTGATGGTGGCAATAATCAGGTTCTGAGCCGTCACCAGCACCGAGCAGGCCCAGCAGTCCAGGGACCCCCTCAGCTCCAGAGGACCTTCACTGGCCCCACCACCGCTCTCTGCTGCAGAATAAGGAGGAGGTATGACAACACGTGAGGGAGTGTCTCGGCCTCCACCCACAGCGGTGGTGGAGGCCAGGGAGTTGGAGTGGTGGAGATGCTGGAGGTGGTTGATATGATGATGATGGTGATTAGGCGGCAGCTCCTCCGACAGGTCCAAGGCCTGGTGGTGGGCCCCCTTCTCTAGAGTGCCAGACATACTCATAGTGAACTGTGGGTGGATCAAGAAATGTATTTTAGTGGGAAATAAAAATAGAAATTTTATTAGAATCTACCAATGAAGCAACAGAATTGCATGTACCATTGCGGATGTTTTGAAACTGTTGGTGAGCCCTAAATTCACATACTTAGCTGGATGAGTACAGTAGTTTGGTGCCAGAGTTATAAAATATATGATCAAAATCCACTCATCAAAGCCTTGGTGGCCTTGGGTTCGCTGTGAGGTTAGAGGTTTTATCTGTCCGGAAGCTAGTCTCGTGTGATGCCCTCTCTGAGGTGATGATTATCAAGTGGCTGATTGGCAAAAAGGAAAGGGGCCCATAATTGCTATATGTCCTGTGGTTTGTGTCGTTGAGACATGAAGGCTAACTGGCATCAAAGTCTGTTTGTGCACAAGTGGGTGTTGTCTGCACGTGTGTTTGTGTTTATACATGTTTTCATGCCTTTGGGCTTAGTAGCGTTGGCTTATAAAACAGAAGTTCAGATGCAACCATTGAAAGTAAAATAACCATATGACGTTATAATTGTGTAACTTCAGTATATTTACTTTTTAAGAAGTACTGTACATTTCAATCCAAATTGAAACAAACTAAAAAAACAAACCAAAAATATTAAATGGTATAAAAATATCTAATTTTTGTCTGACATTGATATCACCTAAAAATATCCAGTATTGACATTAAATCACTTCACAAAGTTATCAATAGTTATTACATCATAAGGATAAAACGCTCAATATATGATGTTAGTATGGCACAGTACTGCTGCTTGTTTGTAATTGCAGTTTTTTCTGTCTTGATATCTTTGAACAGTATTTCCAAGCAAATTGCTTTAAATTGGAAGACAAGGTCCTTCATGTAAGGTCTGCTTTAATCCAAGTGTGTTAAGTGTTGTTTTTTATTTGTGCTGTGTCAGGACAGATTTTATGTGGTACACAGCTGTGTCTGGTACAGGATATGCACACTTCCTAGAGGTCAAGAGACACTGATGTCTGAGCCAGTTTGGGAACATTTGTAAACAACAGAGCCAGGTCAAATACAAAAAAAAACTTCAGCAATGGAAAAATCTCATTAGTGATGAAATAGTCAACCTGTCAGTGTTTCCTTTCAGCCAAAATGACAGACAGGTGCTTTCATGCGTGCAATTTTTAATATTATTTTGAAGATAATTTGCTTTTAAGGAGTCATAAATTATTACCTTGTGTAGCATCACAATTGTCGTAACAATCTCATTAATTTGTTAATGTGATTCTGAGCAGTTATGATACTACATTAGCACACTGGCATACGGTATTGTTTAACACTTGGCTTCCCTTTTTCTTTCCGCACATCTACAAAACTGCAATGTTCTCATATGAAAGAATCTATTTGTTAAAGACAAACATAACTGTATCTACATTTATTGTGACGATAGGTCAAGTTCTTGTGATATTTGAGAATTTAATAGATACATTTTCACTTGAAGCTAAAATCAAACAACTGTATGAAAAAAAAACCTCAGCCTCTTTACACACAATCTCTCACTGAATATAAAAGGAGAGAGTGATACGGTATTATCATTATTGTTATATTATTATATTATTATTCAGCTGCTGTTCTGGCTGCGTTAGCTTTGCTTTGTTTTTTATTTTCTACATGTCTGTCTCCTATTGTTGTTTCAAGTGTTTTTTTAAGGTTGAAGGTCACACAGGAAGGCCTGGCAGGAAAGTGTGTACGCAGTAACTCACTGCACTTTCTTACTGAAAATACATATGATGTTCCACCCATTTTACTCACCATTCTTAAAATTGTTTGTATAGCATTTCTTTGAATAACAGGTCATGTCATTGTTTGACCCATATTAAGGAGGAAAATAATGTAGTGGCGACATGATGGTGTGTAATCACTTTGATTAATTCAAACTCCTCACAGTTTGCATGTTTTAATGTAGATGCTCAGCTAATTGATACACAGTTATCATGCTTGGATGCTGCAGGATAAGTTTCTGTTGTTCTCTTATTCTTGTACTCCATTGTCTGTAACAAAAAAGCTGCAATAATTATATGTTTTCAGACCTCTTAGACTTGTTGCTTTACATCACTGGTGACAAGTTCTTTAAGGTCCTTTTTACTGTAATTAGTTGTATGAAGATGTTTCACGCCTCGCGTTTTAAATGTGTCTGGATGATGCAGCTGTACTCACATGGTGTTGTGGGGCTAGTTGGACCTCTTGCTGTGCGTCCTCCAGATTCTTGCTGCTCTTTTCCCTTCGTAAGACCACTTAAGTCCAGTCAGTTCTGCATACACACTCTGCTAACACTTCAACAAAGTCCTTTTAGTTTTCTTTTTATCCCCTGAACTCCTCCCTAGAAACAGAGTTACTTTTCCCTTCCTGTTCTTGCTTAAAGTTGAAAGAGCTTTTGGTGTGTTTCGGAGGTTCCCTCCTTAAGCCTTATCTATTTAGTGGTGGTATTTGGCTTCCTGCAGCTCTGGTCTCCTGCTGCTTCTTCTCTCCGCTATCCAGAGTTGTCAGTGGAACTGATAAAGTTGCAGAATCTGTTTTCTGTTCCACATGCAGCATCAAATTCCTTTGTTGTTGTAATGAAGAAGGAACAAAGATGCTTCTTTGTCAGCAGCTGAAAGCTATTCTACTCGCAATAGCTGTGGTCTTTATCTTAAGTATGTCAAACTTCTGTCTGTCTGCCCTCCTCTTTTTACCCCCCACCCCCATCTGACTGAATTCACAGCGCTGTCTCTCCTTCCCTTTCTCCTCCCTGCATCCATCCTACTCTCTCTCTCCACCCACCAGGCTTATCAGCCCCCCCAACCTTTCTCCAACGTCTCCTCTTAGCACATGCATGCATTCCACCTCTCATAACCAGGACATGTTGCACCCCCCTTTACTCTGCCTGTGTTGCAGTGGGGGCTGGGTGTCGAGTGTTGGGGGTCAGAGCAAGGCAGCTTGTCTGATAAGTTGAGTTTCAGGAGTAAAGAAAATGAGGGGGAAGGGCGTCAGAAACAGAGTTGTGTAAAAAAAGAGTAATAATGAAGAGGTGCAATGCTGTCCAATGTTATATGGTTGGACGCTTAAGCCCACAAATGCTGCTTTATTCTAAGTGTTGACAATCTTTAATTTTTACAGATGCAACATCCAACAAAATGAAAAGAATTTCTCATATGACAAAAATTGTGCCTGTTTATATAGTTTTTTTAGACTGCCAGCAATATCTGCAGGAAAGAGGAAACAAAGAATAATGATAAAAGAGAGAAGAATGGGACCCACAGTTATCTCAGTGAAAGTAGTGGGAAATCAGATTTCAAGACTTGTGTGCATTTAGGTTTTGCTTGCACATGCAGCTATAAGGTGCTTTTAAATATAGTTTTTTTTTAAAAAAACAAAACAAAAGTTTGATGCTTCCAACAAGTATGCAGATAAAGATTTATTATTTATTGGATAACTTAATCTTTAATGTCAGAGCAAGAATTTTGGAAACACTGAAAATACTACATGTAAGAATGATCAAGTTTGAAAAATTTTGTTTGTACCTTATTTAGAGTGATACAATGGTTGCGGTTTGAATAAAAAGCAATCCCAACCCATGGACCCTACGTAATATTGAGGCTGTGAATCTTTTTTACAGCAGTCTTGTTTTCACAAAATAAACAAATGGGCTAAATATGCTAAAATAACCACTGTAAATAGAGACATACTGAGCAGTAAGCACCTTTTGGGGTGAGGAGCATTTAAAGCAGTAAAGTACATTGAAATAACATAAATAATAACAAAAAGATATGAGATGTTGTGAAACAAGCAAAAGATTATAGTCCACACTGTTAACAATGTATGAAGAAATATGTGTGCACTCTCGGGAGATGTAGATTCCTAGAATACAGGACTACACAAGGAGTGTGACGTAAAAAGAACAAAGATGTTGAGGAAGGCTGTAATCAGTGTCAATGATAAGAGATCAGAGCATAAGCTAAATAATTAGTCTTGTCTGATCCTGATTTTCTGCCCTTTTCCCTCCGCTTTGAGCTTGCAGTGTTTGTTTATTCTAACCTCTCTTTGGTACCCACGCAGGGTGTGTGGAAGATACGGGTCTGAACAGTTACTCCATGTCCACAGAACATGCAGCATCATAGTTTTTACTGAAGGATAACAGACTTTTTCAAGTGTTAGTGGATGGACTTGTCTTAAATGAGATGTGTTTTTGAGGCATGTCACTGTTGGGTTTGCAGTCTTTGTTTTGATGGTGTCATGTTAGTGCTGTCATAGCTTCACATAAGCTTTCCTTCAGGGGACTTGTCAATTCATATGAAATAGTTTATTTTTAATACTTCCTCTTACTCTAATATCAGGTCATCTTCAAAAGTTTTGTCCATCATGATTCCACTGTGTAGTGGTGATTAGATTGAAAGCATTTTGTCTTTGCAGAGGGAAGTGTGTTTATCCTCATCACCTGACTGTGGTGGGGTGAACAGACGGATGGACGGAGTTGGTCTTCCTGTGTGGTTTGAATCAGGATTTCCTTCAGTCTGTCCATACTCTGCCCCTTTGCTGGTCCTCTGGCCCTTAACTTGACCTGAGGACACAGTGACCTGCCAGTGCTTGTGCTTGCTCTGTCTACTTGGAAATAGACATAGAATAAACACAGCTCAAAATTGAAAGGACACATTTGACAACTTTGCTTGTTTGACTAATTCATGCTATATACAAACTTAATCAGTCTTGTTAGTCTATACTAATAGATTTTAACCATGTCTATTTTTTCCACACATCCAGACACATTAGTACTGTGTGTTTAAATTGTAGATGACCACAACTAAGAATACAGAGGTTTTGTCTCAGCAACACAGTTTGCACATTGAGACTGCATTGGCACAAATGTGACCATAAAAATGATGCTGACTTGTAAACTTAACCGTGTACTTTTTGGGTTTAGAGTTGCAAAGTGTTGTGTACTGTAACCTTCTGTTGAATTAGCAGCAAGGAAACTGAAGTCCGGGCAGTCCTGTCGCAGCTCCCTGCTATTTCCTGCTCACTATCTATGAAGTTTTGCCGGTTGTACAATCTCCTTCCTTAGTTTATCCTGAATGCTGATGTCTAAATGGAAACTTTTTCTATCAACTGCAGCCTTATTTTTTCACACGCATTTCTAACAATAGCAAGCTCAGGCTGAGGATGTGATTGACAAAGCTGCGGCAAACATTTGTCAGAGCTGAGGGGTAGGACTTGTTATTGTATAAGTGGAATGGCTTTAAGGGGATATGTGAGACACATTTGAGAGCAGGTGGAAAGTGCCAGTTGGTATGTATTAAAAGAGAGTGTCTCCTCTGGAAAAAAAGGAATAAACTCCTTAGCCTTGTGTGTAGCTCATTTCAGTTCTTAGTGTTTCATCAGGTGAGTCAGTAGATGGGAACATTTGAGTAATGCATACAAACGCTTAAGGCTTGTGTGTAAAGTGCAATGTGATGATGAAAATATGTAAGGGTATAGCCCAGTGGTACTGGGTGATATGACAGTTCATGTAATGAGATCAGAATATTGGTAGTTTATATTATGATAAGCTGTCCCATTACAGTCTCCCTATTAAGTAACTGTGTGCGAAACAGCAAATCAGTGAGAATTGTGTTGTCATTATTTAATTTTTTGCCTCAATGAGTTCACCTAGTATTTCAGTATTGCAGCAAGTATTCACTTTAATATAATTTAGCTTTTATTCGCTGAATTGTTTAAAACACATTAATTTTAACAATATTTAATTCATAAAAATGAAAAATGTTGTTTTTCGAACTTATATTATATATCAGTATCTCATATATATATATATTTACCTTGAAAACTCTAAATAATGTAAGATTTTAACTGCATGTGCGTGTAGGAAAAGCTTTAAAACTGCTCCCCCTACATTAGGCAAAAATATGATCTGCCCTTGTTAATTTTGAGTACCTTACTATTTAATGGTGTGATGATGATGAGATGGTAGTTATCTCTCTTTATATTGTTGTTATTAGGAACACCGACTGGAGAAACGTGTCATGTATTTGTGTTGCTGGCAGATTGTGGTGAATCTCTGTGGCAGTTAAGCTGCAACCAAGCAAGTTAATTACAATAAATTCAGACAGATCCTTTTCACTTCTGGATTTATCAAAAAGCGTTTATTATTAATAGTCATAGTAATGTCACACAAATTCACAAGTGTTTAAGACATGTCTGGCTCAGTTTGGTGTGTGTGTGTCTGCAAGTATGTCTGTGTGAATTCTCTAAACAGTGCAGTTATAAATAAATGACCACAAAGAGAAGGGGTAAGGTAATATTGCAACAGGAAAAATAGAATTCTCATTTTAAGAAGGTGAACAGAAAAAAGGTTGTTCAAAGAGAACATTTAGCACCATCTATCCCATTATCATATTCAACAGATATCATAAAATCATTAAAATCTCATCTAAAAGCCCCCTACATAATAAAAAAAATTACCATTTCTCAAAACGCTTTGGAAAAAGTCGTTCTGTTTTTTTCCTTAATGAGCATACAAACACAGCATTCCATTAGTCATCTTCTCTACGTGAGCAGTGTGCCTATTGTCTACAGGAAAGGTGGCGTTATATTCAAGATAAAGATATCATTTAATATATATCAGGAGAAAAAGGCAGGAGTCACGAGAGGCGAGCACCAAAGAAATAGCAGCCTCCGCTCCTGTGGACACACGACCCCCCACATTTCAGTTCTTACAGAGCAATCGGTCACTATAAAAAATAAAGAAAAAAATGCAAACTTGTACAACCCTATTAAAAAAGGGAGAACATTGATATCCAATAAATAGAGGAAACATTTTAAATTAAATGTACAATGCCAAAAAAGAAATACTAAGTCTGCATATTGGAACAAAACAATTAGAGGTACAACACACAAACACCAGATGACAATGATTTTTTCTTTCTTTTTTTAAAGAGTTCATACAGAGGTGAAAGAAATGAAAAAAAAAGACCTGATGATGAGTGTCAACTGAATATTAATCTCCAGAGGAAATAAAAGCATAATCCATACAAACACAAGATTTACAACACATACAAGAGTTCGAAAGACAAAATGAAACCCCCCAAAAACAACCAAAGTCATTAAAACCCGTATGTTTTGAAGCATTCCAAACATTTGTATTTTTTTAAATTCTTAATGCTTTAGAAAAATGTTCATATCTCTATTATTAGTATTTTTCATTTTCTCTTTTCTAAATACAAGGCCAATGTGGTATATATCTAGGCTGATCTAGTTTAAAAAAAAATCAAAACAAAACAATAAATTATTTAAAAAAGACAGCACCCCACAAAAATTGCAAACAGCAAGTACAAATTTCAGTATTCAAGACAACAACAACAGAAAAGAGTTCTTTCTGGTACTGACAGAAACACGCCATTGAAACTATCAACGACTCTCAACAGTTTGTTCAATGGCAGCACCACCTGCTCCCTGGTTCTCAACTTCACTGTTGCCAGGGTTTCTGGTTGAAAGCACCATTTGAGAGTAAACTGTAATGGTATTGGCGGCTTGGTATTTCTTTTTGTAAACAGTAATGATGAGTAAACGTATTCAACTGGCTGTTCGGCAAGTATTAGCAGTAGTAGTAGTAGCAAAAATGATCTTAAATAATGAAAGGGTGTTGTGAAAAACCAAAGTGAAACTGTGTCTTTTGTCCTGGCTTGCAGGAGTTTTGGTTATGGCTGAGGAGACGAAGGAGGGGAGCCTGTCATCGGGAGGAGGAGGCCTGGTGAGACAAGAAACACAACAGCCAAAGTTAGTTCACAAATAATTGGATTGATAAACTAGTAACTTGACATAACTCTGTTTTCTAATTTTTATTTCAGGTCAGAAAGGACAATCCAGATTCATGAGGATGCAAGGCACAACTGGCTACCGTAAATCCTACAAAGAAGACAAAGAAAGCATGAATCAGGGGTGTAAAATGAAGGTATGTGGGCTCTCACCAGGCAGAAGGAGTCATATGTGTTCATGAGCTCCTCTATGCGGTACTGCTCCAGCACCACTACGTTTGTCAGGTTAGAGCTACGCTGGCGTGCGCAGTCCTCACAGTGAACCACATATGTCTTCCTGCTGTTGTTTTCACTTGTCACAAACAACAAATTGAACACCTCCACCTGAGAAAGAAAGGGGACAGGTTAAGAAACATTTAAGACAGATGCAAAATGAAAATATGATGTCTAAAAGTTTTAACAGCATATTAACAATTTTTAAAAGAAAAACTTGCATTGTGAATCTTAAGTAGTAAAAAAAACTCCCTGCCCGTTCTCATCAAGAGTTTAGCAGTGAAACATTTTTTAAGTTGAAAGTGTGCACTGCAGATTTCTGTGATTGTAACTAAATATGTGCTGTCATTTTACTGGTTAGTATTTCACTTATTTTCTTGTGGTTGTTGCTACTTTAATGTACACAAAGTTAATTTGCAGGCTTGTATCCTACTTTGCTGGTCATTTGAGGCTGCCGTTTGTGGTACTATTGCTACTTACTGCATTATACTATGATATTTGCAAAATGCTTTCCCATCCTATTAACATAATTTAGATTAGACTATAGATCTAAATAACCTTGCAATACAATTATGCACCTCAAATGATAGTGTCCAAAATGATTATTTAACAAGCATGGTACATTATGGTCATACTAGAGGTTGGATTTATTGCAAGAATGGTGCATTTGGTTTCCTTGATTAAGATAGGTGCACATAATAAGCTGGCTTTTGAATGCTGTGATTACAATAAGGAGATTGATTAAGCTGCTTTATCTTTTATTTAAAACTGACTTGCTCAAAAAAACAAACAAACCAAAAACCCCTGTTGTCCTCCTCAGGAACAGACTACTTCTGAACCATCTTTCAAGCCAACAGGTAGTGAATATACTGATTATTTAAACACTGAATACATTGTAATGATAATTTGTAGCTAATTTACCTAAATTGTTATACTTACACCCTTAGCTGCCAGTTTATTACATACACCTAACAAGAACAAATGCAAAAAAGCTCCACAATAAATAATACTTTCGAGAAGATTTATTTAGGTTTAAGAGTATTGTTGATTCAACTTTGGGCATTGTGGTTGTGCTGAAATGTAAAATGTCATGCTGTGGTGTTTCTGATGTGTAGTTCACCTTAATAAAGTAGCAGTTTTGAGAAAATATTAGAAACACTTATCAAGCCACACATTACAACAGCACCACAGTCTGTGTGAAAAACTTTTGACTGTAACAACAAAGTGTGTTTCTCATATAGAGAGGGAAAGTTTCATGATTCATGACTAATAGCTACTTACATCACACTCGTTGCAATAGTAGGCGGGCTCGTCCTTGACCCGACTCTGATAGGAGAGCTTCTTGCCTTCAGCCACCAGTTGGTCCCGCAGGATCTGAATGTGCTTTATGGACTGCAGCAGGCAGTGTCTAGCGGAGAGGTTAACAGGCCAACATTAACACCCATCTCAATAGAGTTGAATCAAAATCTCTGTCAACAAAAACTCAACAATAAATTCTCTTAATGAAAAGTAACATTGCAGAGCTGTTAGAGTTTTAGAAACATTACTCTGCTACTAACAAGGACGCTACTGAGTGCAGTCTGTACTTACTTTATCATCTTGTAGGTGTCTGGGTCGGTGATCTTGACCGTGCGGGCCACGTTCCAAGACACATGGATCATGGGGACGATGGATTTGACCTTTTTCACTTCATTCCACTCAAACCTCTCCAGGGCCAGCTGGTACTGGTAAGCTGCAGATACATGAGAAACATATTGAAGAGACAAAAAACACCATCTTGCAAATTGTTCTTAATATTGTTGCTAGTATTGCTATTATTTTGTCCCTGGATGGTTCACTCCTTACCATTGAGAGGTCCAACATTCCAGGCGATGTTGTTGCACCAACCAACAGCCTGAACCCAGTGAACAGTTCCAGCATTGATCCACACCAAGTCTCCAGGCCGTTGGATGAAGCGGTACACAGGGATGTTAGAGTTGTAGAGGTCCTCTAACACCGGCCACCATGATCCTGTCAGGTAATCCACTCCATGCCTAATTATATCAGAGGAAAAGATTGTCAGAGCTGTGATGATAGCATATAGAGCGTCAGGACTCAGCATCATGAATTAACTTTGTGTATAATGTCCTAATGCATGAAACTGTGGTGTCAGCTTGCATTTTTGAATTTGTCTCCATCTACTCACTTTTCACAGAAGTCACTGATGGCCTGCCAGTAGTTCTCATGGACCGAGAACCACTCGCAGTCTCCAGGGCCAATGTTAATGTTCACTGAGCAAAAGTTATTGTTCTCCTGGTGACCTGTTGAACGAGGACAAAATATATAATTGTATTTCTCTTTAACAAAAGGTGTCTTTCACCCATTATAGACATACAGTGATGGAGTGTCAGTGTCTTTTACCTGGTGTTCGGCTCCCTGGAACTTTCATGTAAAGCTGCACAGTGTTCATGCCGAGGATGGTGTGTCCGACATGGCTCAGCATGTTTCCACTGGATGCTACACGCATAAATGCTGGCAGCTTCTGCAGCTCCTGAAGCTGAGGCTTCCACCTGGGCAGAAAACACAGGTAGAACTCTACTGTCATCTTTTGTCTACAGTACTGTACAACACCAATTCCATAAAAGATAAAACAGATAACATTTGCCGCTCTGTTTAGACGCTAACATATTAACTCAACACTTTCACTTTTGTAATATGCTTAATCTGACTTTGATGCTAGAAAGGTGTTTTTTACAAATTGGGACATAGGTAGCAATAGACAAGAGTTGTGCAAACATCAAAATCACCTCCTTCCACAGGTTAATTGTAAAAGGTGATAATATAAAGGCTGGTTTAGGAAGGTTCATGCTTGAGTAGCTTACTCATCAAGCAAGAATGGGACAAAGCTTAAAACTTACAACTACAGTTGTATAAATATGGATAATTACATGAGCTTGGCAACACAGCTAGAAACCAATGCAGGTAAAACTACTATTTGCAAATGATTACATTCTGGCTTTGTGACATTATCCCAATCTTTTGATACATGCTGTTACAACACAAATGCTGCAGTACTGAGACATAACCTTTAGAGGGCAGTGCATATCATGAGATCACTATATTTAGCCATAGAGATTGTGGCTGTCCTTCAGTGATATGTTTAAATTGCTTACCTCTTGGGATCTGAGAGGTCGATGTTGGTGCCAAATTTAATTATCTTCCCCACTGGTTTCTGCTCAGCACTGATGAAAAAAACATGATAACATTACAACAAACTGCAACAAGAATGTTTCAGTAGTTTATGCTCTATAAAACTTTTCTTACTTGCTACTCTCTTTAGAGCTGTCCTTGCTTAGGATATCAGAACTGTTGGATGGCTTCTTCTCCTTCTCCTTCTCCTCATCTTCATCGTCCTCCTCATCACTGCCTTTCTCCTCCTGAAGCCAGATCACAGAGACATTAAAGTCCTTGCCCTCTGCATGGCTTTTAACTGAAATATTTAGTGTATTTGAGTTGAGAAACAGTGGCAGCAGAGGCAGAACGCATTTACCTGAAGACTCTCTTGAAAGCTGGAGGCCTGGTACTGGGCGTATTTTGCGATGGTGGTATGGGAGCGGCTGCTCTCACAGGGCCACGTCTGACCTGTCCCACTTGGGTCCCAGTTTTCATCAGCAGGCTGTTGCACTTGAGTCCTGACCTCCACTGCCTGCTCTGCATTGGCTTCCACTAGTGACTTTGTAGAAAACAGCCCCAGGTCTAAAATAAAAGGAGTGGATACATTAAACACACATTTTTGAGACTATGATGATTCAAGTGCACGGTATATCTGTATGTTAATTATGTAGTCAATACTACTGTTAAAAGGTAGATAGAAACTGTGCATAAAGTCACTCGAAGTGTTAACTTACTGAGTCTGAGTGATCCAGCCAGGCCTCTGATGACAGTAACAGGATTCTTGGGGTCTGTGCAGAACTGCAGCAGCACAGGAGAAAAGGCATCCCTCTTACTCTCCAACTACAGAGAAAGAAATATTCTGTCAGCACACAGCATCACAAACTATTTCAGCACAATGAATCACCACAAGAGGGCAGCACATGCATATTATCAATAGTCTTCAATGTACACTACATATAAAGCCACTTTTGTTATGTATCAGTTTTGCTTACTGATTTAGCATTAAAGTTGGTTGATTCATAAGCATACTTATAATTATTTGTTACAATGTATATTAAAAGTTAAGTTCTTATAGGTTTCAAATGACAGACCAAAGACTGAAGGAAAGATAGTGTTTATGTTTTAAAATATGTAAAATTTAGTAAACAAAGTGACATACATATATGCTGGGTGTGGGGGGGTTGAGTTTCTCCCTTGGGATAGGTTCCTCTGAGGTCATGATGGGCTTGACGGAGAACGCTGGGAGCAAATAAGATTCTTTGAATTTCCCTTTCACTCTGGCCCCCCTAAAAAACAAAACACAACACATTAACAGATCCAAAGGTACAAAACAGGTTTTTATTTCTACTACTACTGGAGTCATGAGCTACAAAGTTTATTATCTAATTCTCTAATGCTTCTACTTCTCTACAAAAATGTCATAAAGGACTTTAGACTGGGTATGTAGTATAAAAAAATGTGTCAATCTTCACAGGTTAATGAATTCATGAGATGATTAATTTCACATTATATGTATTTTTGTAAAGTTTTCCTACACTTACTTGCAAGACCTGATGATCTCACTGGCAGTATTCTTGATGTTGATTTCCTCCAGTGGGATCCTCTTTTCTTCCACCTCTGAGGCAATAAAAGTCTCTCTGTCTCCACTCTCCACTTTGATCAAGCGAATCTTTAGCTCCTTGGGTGGCCCATCAGACAGTGCCTTCAGTTTTAAGAAGTCTGTTGAGCCTAATGAAGAACCAGATTCAGAGCCTTTTTTGTGCTCAGAGGAACATTCTGCATGCTTGCCCTCACTGGTGGAGCTGGCACCGGACGCCTCTTTACGCTTCTTCTTATCGGTGACATAATGACCCCGATTTTTCTCAGATCCCTCCTTGCTCTGGAGGTTGAGATCCCCAAGAATTCTGCGATCCTTCTTTTCCTTATGGCTCTTGCCGTCCTTGTGCCGCTTGTGACTGGAGCTGGAATGAGTGGAAGATGAAGATGAAGATGATGATGATGATGATGATGAGGATGAAGAAGACGATGACGACGACGATGAAGAGGAGGAGGAAGAGAAGGCCATCTCCTCTCTCTTTTCTCTATGCTTCTTCTTCTCTTTTCTGTCCTCATGTTTCCTGCTGCTACTGTGGCTGTGACCATGCTTCCTCTTCTTCTCTTTCTCCCTTTCTCTATCCCTGTTCCTGTCTTTCTCTCTGTGTTCCTTTATTTTCTCTGATTTGTGTCTATCTTCAACTCTGCTATGGCCATTGGATTTATCAAGAGAATTTGTGTTTGAAAGGTCCTGTCGACTAAGCAAGACCTCACAGCTCTTGCCCAACTCTGCCAGAGAAGACTCAGAGATGGTCTTCAGCAGTTGTTCCTCCTTCACCATCTTAATAGGCTTTATGGGAGGAATCCTCTCCCCTTTGATAGAGTTTATTCTCTCCTCTGTTTCTTCATCTCTCCAAACATCAGCATTTTCTATTTTCACTTTCTTGTCTTCCTGTAGAGGAGGAGACGACTTATTAGATGGGACACAGGGACTGAATGGTGGATTGGTCGAGTCTGATGTGGGAGAACTGCCTTGCTGTTGACGGCAGATGTCAGGGCCCAGTGACAGTGAAGAGGAATATTTGACCCCAACCAGGGCAGATGGAGGGGGTCGGCCAAAAGGACCACCACGGTAAGCATATTTCTGGCTCTCTATGACTGTTGCTAAGGATTTGAACATGCTATTTACACCTGTTTGGTGGAGGTGGGGTCTCTGGGGTGGTGGAGAACAAGATGGGGTCTCAGAATCTTCTTCATCCTCCTCCTCATCAGCCTCACTTTTAGAATGCTCGGGAAAGCCATAAAGTTTAGCTAGGTCACTGTGGCGGTAATTGGTGTTACCCACTCCAATTCCAATGTCCATCGACTGTTTAGGGTTGAGAGAGCCGTTTAGAGAAGGTTTAAGATAGTCCTCATCCTCCTCATTGAGAGAAGATGTCCGGCTGCAGGGGGATGCCAGAGAGCCTTGGCGGCTGAGCACCGGAGGGCTAGCGTGCACATTGGATCCAAAATCTTCCTGGTTGGGTTGATGCTTCGTTGCTGGAATAAGGTCTGGGGCACACAGGTAGCTCTTGATAGGCTGAACACTAGGAGAAAAGTTATCTAGAAGGCCAGTGGACCCAGTCTTTTCACTGTTATACATCTCCTCTTCCTTTTTGATAGATTCATCCAGCATGGCCATGATGTTAGCCAGACCATCAGGGAGCAATGTGGATAATTCCGAGGGCTCTTCCTCAAACTGAGCACTGTCAGAGTAAGAACTGCAGCTCCTCGCATTTTCCAAACCATTCCCTGTCGCCTGTTTGTTGAGGATCCCCCTTGTAGTGGTGCAGGATAAAGGTGGTGGCGGAAGATTTTCCCTGGAGAAAGCTTGATACAGTTTGGGGGGCTCTCTGAGTGCCAAGGTGGGGACAGAGCGCTGGCTGTCTCTCTCCTTAGCTGAGTCTTTGGATTGGTTGGGTGCAGCTTGCATCGCCGGGGGCTTGTTGGGGTACACCGACTGATTCATCCCTGAGGTATTGTGTGTCGATGAGGGACTGAAAGTCGTTCCGCCATTGTTGCTCCACAGCTCCCTCTGCCTCTGCTTTTGCTTTTCCCTGGCATACTCAGTCTGAGGTGTGAGGGGAGGCGGCCGCAACCTTTCTACAGGAGTAGTTGAATTGGGTGTTTGGCCTGTTGGACAAGGAAGCGTGCCACCGCGGCTTAGCCATGGGTAGGGGGGTGAAGTCTGGGAGTTGGGGGGCAGTGGGCCTGAAGAAGGTGCATTAACAGAGCACAGGCGAGGAGGTGGAGTTGTTGGGGAAGTCTTCCCAGAGAGCAGTCTCTCCAGATTTTCAATAGCAGTCTGCTCTTTGCCTTTTGCGCTGCATAGATCCTCCTCCCTCTTTTGCTCCATTTGCTTTCTCTCCTCCTCTCTCCTCTCCAGCTCTCTTTGTTTTTCCTTTTCTTCCTCCTTCCTCTCCATTTCTTTTTTCATTCTCTCCTGCTCCTGCCTTTCTGCCTCTCTCTTCTTACTCTCCTCCTCTTGTCTCTCCCACTCTCGCCTCCTCCTTTCACGTTCCTTCTTCTCCCATTCTCTCTTTTTCCTCTCCTCCTCCTGCCTCTCCCATTCTCTCTTTTTCCTCTCCTCCTCCAACCTCTCCATTTCCCGCCTCCTCTTTCTCTCCTGCTCTTGCCTCTCCCATTCTCTCCTTCTTTTCTCCTCCTCCTGTCTTTCCTGTTCTCTCTTTTTGTTCTCCTCCTCTTTCTTTTCCAGCTCTTTCCTCTTTCTCTCCTCATCCCGCTTTTGTCTCATCTCCCATTCTTTTTTCCGTCGCTCCTCTTCTCTCATTTTTCTCACTTGCTCCTCTTTTTCCCTCTTCTTTCTTTCTTCAGCTTGCATGTGACCCTCTAGCTCTGCATCAAGCTTGTCTAGAGCCTCTTCGATGGACTGAGGGACAGAGGTCGGAGCTGGTGGACGAATCTGGGGCTGAGGGTAAGCCTGTGTTGAGGCAGATTCTTGCTGATGATGCAGTCTGGAGGACAGGGAATTTGATGGTTGAGGGGAAGAGTTGACGGTGGAGCAGGGCCTTGGGCCGTATGTAGTGGGAGAGCTAGGAAGAGGATTTGAAACACGGCTTGTAATCACACTGTCCCCTGCTCTCTGGTTCCCTGAGGAGAACAAAGATGACGTGGAGGAAAATGCAGGAGGTTGCAGTTCAGCCTGAGCATAGTAAGACATCTTCCCCTTCATCGGCTGTGATTTTGGGGGTCCCCGCTGCTGTGATACAGGCAGCCCCTGTCTGTGAGCCTGGTTGGCAGTTTGGCCTCTCTGACATCCTGGCTGCAGCAAAACATCCAGCTGAGAGGTAGGGCTAGTTACACCACTGCTGGAGCTCTGAGTTACTTCTCTTTCTCTCGGCCAACTGTTATTACTTCTGCCAGTGTTCACAGGGCAACCAGCAGGGGGAGCTGAGGTTTGTGAGGAAACACCAACTATAGTTGCACCTCTGGAGCTGCCACTATAGCTGCTGATGGAGCAGGCGGCCTGTGATACAGGAAGATTGGGGGTGATGACAGGTGTTCGGGTGGAGTTGGTTGGAGGCAGGGGAGGACTGACATGTTGGTGAGGGCGTTGGGAGGGACCTGGAACCCGACTAGCCACGACCTGATTGTTGCTCTGCTGGTGCTGAGGTAGCAGTCCTGAAGGCCTGTAAATGCCTGGCTCCTGAGGAGACACACACAAAACACAGTTTAATTTATTGCATTAAAATGTTCAATATTTTAACATCTGCAGTTGGATTAATGGTTTAATTAATTTGAGTAAAAACATGTAATGTTAATCATGACACTTGCTCTGACAAACTTTTACGGATGTGGTACAAAGGAGCTACTGCATGAATGACTTGTACTTACTAGGGAGTGACTGCTGGGCCTGCTCTGGTATCTCCAGGCCTCATGGGGCCCATTCTGCTGCTGAGGTACTGAGGTGCTGCTGGCAGGAGGAGTTGGAGGAGTGGGACCCTGGTGCCCCAGCCCTGAATGAGGCTGGAAGTGGCTGTAAGGCACACTACTACTGCTGCTGCTGCTCTTGTTGCTGGTTGCAGGGTTTGCTGGTGACGACTGGGCATGTAGGTGTTGATCTCTGTCTCCCCTGGTTGGGGTTGATGCAATGTGAGAGGTAGCTTGACTGCCACCTTGGCCCCCAATGAGAGGGCCTCTCTGGTTGTGAGGACCACGAGGCTCCATGGCCTGGCAGGGTGGAGCTAATCCCAGTTTGGAGCTGGGGCTGGGGTATGATGAGTGAGGGGACTGCTGGTTTACAGCCTGAGGTTGGAATGCGTCTTTCTGGAGCTGAGGAGCACATCCATGTTTGTAGCTTCTTGGAGAGGAGTTTGGTAGAGGGGAGAGGTTTGAAGGGGCAGAAGAGACGGGAGAGGACTTTTGGGTGTAGCTGCCCATTCCTTGCTTGTTGGTTTCCTGTAAAACAATACAGGATGAGCAACATTACATCAAATGGTGATTAGAGTAATATAAAACACAGTGAGTTTTCCTGTTGTTTGCAGTCAACATTAAAATATAAACTCTGGCTCCAACTACTTTATGTCCAATAACAAAGAGATTTTTTCTTACTTTATGAACCTGGAACTCTTGCGATAGAGAGCTCTTGTGGTCAGAAGTCTGAGGCTGCCAGGGAGTGCTGTTGTTCTTGTGTAGGGGATTCCAGAAGGGGGATTTTGGAGGGAGATGGTGGGTCGGCATCTGGTGCTGAGATAAAGCCTGGCCAGGGAAACGCTGCAAACCAGGATGGGATATCTACACAGGGAATGAGATGTTACAATGTGTGTCATTTAATGAGCCTATTCATGAGACAACAAAATGTAACAGATGAGACTGAGGTTAGACATTGACACTTATTTCTTGTCTTCTACCTGATCTGAGCTCTTTTTCCTCTTGCTAGGGCTGGGGCAGTCCTCAGCAGCAGGGCGTGAAGACAGGTGCAGTGATGGCGGCGGAGTGTGCTGGATAACAGAGTGCTCTCCCAGTGGAGGGCCAGGTCTCTTCAGCTGACTGCCTAACATCTTTCCTGGGTAGCCTCTCTGCTATAAAGAGAAAAATGAAAGGATCAATGGTGTGGCAGATGAAGAAAACTAGAGCAACTACTGCAGTGTTGATGCAAAAACATTCCTTTGCTGAAATATTCAGCCCGATCTCAGTGTCGGGGGCTTTAAATAGAGTGTGTCTTTATCTGTCTGGTTGCAACAAAAAAGACTGTTTTATGTTTATATGGATGATGAAATATGATCATAGCCAATTACAGAGCACCTACCTGGTGCACCTGAGCCCACATCTCATCTCCAAGCAATGGTGGACCCCTGGGAACATGCTGCTCCTGAGGACCCCCAAACTAAAACAGATAGGAAAAACAACACAGAAATCGTAAACAGAGTCATTTTTTCCACCTTTAACAATTGTTTTGACATGGTTAAACTCTGCCATGAAATCACCTGTAGGTTTGTTACTCACTTTCAGCAGTTGGTTTGGCCTACTGGGGGGATGATGGGGGTTTGGGGGAGGTCCACCACTGGCTGCATAGCCTCCATTATGGAGACGAAGTGAGTGCTCATTGGGCAGGGGCACAACAGGATGCCCATGAGGAGGGAGGTGGGATTCATACAGTTGCTCCCATGCTCTGTGAGGAGGTGGAGGATGAAGATGATGAGGAGGTGGTCTCTGCTGCTCCCTCTGCAGGCCTTGTAACACTGGCTGAGGGAGTTCAAGCTTCTCACCACCTCGCATGGGCCTGTGCACATTAAAAAGACAAAAGAATTACACAATAGAAAAAAATACCAGAAGAGGACACCATAAACTTAATTATGTAGTCTTCTGTTAATGAATTAGCCCTTTGCTTGCATGTCTTACCCATTACTAAAGAATTTATTGGGATGGTTCAGTCCGCCCATAGGACCGGGAGGTAGATGGGAAAAGAGTTGGTGTTGGTTCATTCCAGGCGAACACCTGATGGGAACACAGACAGCACACATGGTGCAGTCAGATGATGTTTCTTAGCTGTTTTTACAACAAAGTTGTTAAGTAGATTAGAGCTGTAACTTCAGTTCTGATGTAAAAACATGGAACTGCACTGCTCTAATAACAGGTTAAGCCCGATGGATTTCAGTTAACAAAGAGGTTAGTAAAAGTTCCTGTGTTGGTGTTGTCATAGCTACAGACCTAGCAGGTGGCTGCCAGGCGCGGCCGCCCACGGGAGCCCATGGTCCCCGGTTGAGTCCATCCAGAGGGAAGGAATCCCGTGTGCCACGCCCGCCAAACTGCTCTACTGCGTGATGCATCCAGCCTGTGAATGTTAGAAATACTTAGTTTACTCACATGCTTCCATAAAAAAAGCCATTTAATTATAAATAGTGAAATTTTACATATGTAATGGTATTGAAAAATGTTATAATGATCTAAGATCTTTCATTTATTTTTTTTGTAAGAAAATACAATAGACATTATAATACTAAACAATTAAAGTGGCACAATCCTTTTAGTCTTATGGCATCCAAAGTAGATTTTTTGGTCAAATGGCAGACTTCTTATTATGCAACAAACACCAGGGTTTAAAAAATTACCTTCAAATCTATTGTACTGCCATTATTTCATCAAACCAAAAGGATGTATTCTAGAGATTCTGACTCAGAAATGTTTCTTTAAACTTTTTGTCCCTTCTTTAACTTAAATACAGCAGTTTAAAAGAGAGGACTTATTCAAAACATCCATTAAGATTTAAACATACTTCTTTCAAGTGTTACCTTACATTAACATTCAGAACTGTATGCTACAAACTTAAAAAACAAAGAGTCTGTGATTAAAGTGGATTAAAGAGCTTGTACTCACCAAACTAGCTGTGTCTGTGAAGCCCTCCACTGCAGCACAGAGAGGGCTTCAATCCAACACTGAGAATATCTGTACTGTCCGACTCCTCTGGCTTTAGCACCAAGAACCCAAAAGCCTATTAGCTGTAGAGAGAAGAACAGGAGAGCCACTATGAGAACAGCGAGACAGAGACACACTGAAAAGTCAATAAATGCCAGTGGGCTCTCTATTATATAGGCTAGTTGGTGTGTGTATGTGTGTGAGTTGGAGAGCTTGCCAGCAGAAAAGGGAGGGTGTTAGTAGAATATAGGGCAGGAAAGAGCTTACTGTGACTGCAGAGAGAACCTGAATTAAACCCTTTAAGCCTTATTTACATTTGATTTTCATCATTGTAATTTCTGCGCTTTCGGATCTACATTTTGCTCTTAGAAACATGTACACCCTGAATTATCTTAGGGTTTCAAATCATGGATGGATGTCTTTGTCCATAGCTGGCTGCTGTATATGGCCTGTAGGAGGCGCCAGTAAGCCAGTCAGTACAAAACAGGATTACTACAGAAGCCCAGATGGCTCAGTGGGGAGCTCACCTATGAGGACAGACCTAGGGTAACTGTAATCCTTACCATGGGCCTCCTGATAACAAGAGACAGAGCGAAAGACTAAGAGTGAGAGGCCTTGGTCACATGCCAAGTGTGAGTGTGTGTGGTGTTGGAAGCAATGCCAAGTGTGCAAGCTGCATCAGGCCTGTGCTGATTTAGTGCATTTGAAAGAGAATAGTGAGCTCTCTTAAGTGGATGATTGTGTGTGTGATGTGTGTGCTGCATCGCTCTCTAGAGTGTGTGTATATTAAGTGTGTGTATGTGTGCACGAGTGTGTGTGTGTTCATGCCCGATGGATACACTAAGGTTTAATCTCATTACGGCAGACGTGATGGAGAGGGAGAGGGGGGCAGCAGCGACAGACGGTCTGAACAGGATGGAAAGATAGATTAAGGAGAAAAGATGGAGATGGAGAACAGGGAAGGGATGGAGGGAGGTGGAGTGAAGTGGTGAGTAGGAACGGTGCCATGAAAACGCCCACACACCTTCCCACACACACATAGACCGAGACGACACAAAGGAAAGCGGTTGAGGGGAAAATGCATAAAAGAAGCTGAGAGATAACTCCCTCCTTTCCCTGCTTTCTAAAACACCGGACACACACAAACACACACAATACAAAAGGCAGAAGGTGTCAAGATACAAAGAAGTCTGTGTTTCAAAGAGCCTCGATTCAAAAAAGACAACAAAAGAGATTCCTGACAAAACCTGAGAGGGATGTATTTGCACCTGATTTTTCACCACTGCTGTTTAAAACTTACACTAACAAACACAGTTACACTGAAGCATAAAATCAGTTAAATTCTAACTTTGTACACTGCTAAGTAAGACTAAAGCTTAATAATTTTGAAACAGAATTATCCTGCTTAATCTGATGACTTCACCCTCATGCACTGATTTATATCACATCAGTTTAAATATGACAGGATCATTAGTTCAGTATCTTTAATTTTCATCACTGTGGGTGTGTGACTTAAAAAAAACAAAACAGTTGTCTCATGAATTGCAGCTCCAAATGTTCAAAGGACACTGTTATAATATTTTTAAGTACGTGACAAATAATGTATAATGCATTAGTTGGAGAGCAGACATGCACACACAGGTTATGATTCATCTCTCTTGCACAGCACAGCACTCTTCCACCAGTTTTCCAAAATTAGATCTGGTCATACGCAGTCCCTCCTCCCACCAGTTCCTCTTTACTTCCCTTCTTCCTACCACTAACTCTGGATCTTGCTGTCTCTATTTAAAGCCCAGTAAGGGATATTTCAATGCTTCCAGCTTGTCAAGAGGAGTGCTGTACACTGACACACCGCCCCCTCTATCTCTCCCCTTGCACCTCATAGGGATCATCATCCAGCAGGCTCTGCTGCTATGTGAAGATAGGCGAACTGTCAGGACTGCACATGACATGCTCAAAGGCAAACTGAAACAAACACACGTACTCTTGCTGAGCATACCTTTTAGAGTAGCACCAAGTTATTGATTCACAGTTGTGTTAAGTCTCAGCTTCGGCTGCCAATCATCTCTCTGGGGTCTCCTCAACCCTGAAAGACACAGGAGACAAAAACATTCATGTCAAGCTGTCATGAACACAATAAGAAGCCATACTAAAAACAATACTAGAGTTATGATCAAAACTGTCATAAACCTAAAACCACAAAGCATTAGACATGATTCAGGGATGGGGGTAGTCTTTGCTTTCAGTAAGAACTGACAACTTCTTTTGTCCTGCTGCGTCTCCTCTGACTTTCTAGGCTGCATGTCGTCACTACTCTCACCCCTCCTGGTTTGAAGATCTGAGGTGACGCCTGATTTCAGAGCTGTGTGGAAAACTTTAAGGTGGCTCAGAGGCAAAGGGCTAAATCAGCAGGGAGGCAGACACAATGGGAGCGAGGGGGGCTCTTGTTCACTGACTCGCTCTTCTCACATGGACACAATGGTGAGACTGACTGTGCAGCTTAAAAAGGCAGCAGACACACAAATGAGGCTGATCTCACTCAAACAGGAAGAGGCGGCCCAGCTAAGTCAACTATAACGTGGATGGGTAGTGCTGGGGAAAAGGTAAAATAATGAAACACATAGAATAATGGAGAAAGGACAGAAGAAAGGAGAAAGTGCCAGGGTGTAAGTTTTAAATGAGATGCACAAAGAAAAAGAGACACTAAAGGAACTCTAGCAAGAGACTGAGTTGACTGTAGAGTGCAAACAGGGACACAGTGGCGAGGTTGTAATTACTACTTTTATAGAGGGTGTGTGTTTATGTCTGTTGTGACCAAATGGTCCTCTAATCCAGTTGCTACCCTGGCTATCACATTGCTCACAGCCACTCTTCCACAGTGCGAGAAACTCACAACTCTGAAACCAGATAGTAAACAAAAACAGCCGACCGTGTTACATCCTCACACAGGTCGTATCAGATGCTACCAAAGTGATGTAATTAGTGTTTAGTACTATACGTGTATGAAAAAAAAAAGCGAGAGTGTACGTGCATCTGTTTGCGTACATCTGTTTGCGTGCATTACGCATTTTATTTTTCGGGGAACCCCCGATGACTCATGCCCTGAAAGAGGGCTTACCCCAAACCGCTCACCCTTAACGCCGCCCTCCTGGGACACCACTTACAGTCAGGTGACCGGGGGCGTGTTTCTGCGCAGTCACAGCTGTGACAACAGCGGGAATTTCTCAGACTTGTGATGTAATTTCAGCTTCTAATGAAGTGCACCTCTTGCGTTGATTGTGCATGTGTGTGAGTTAAGACTGACAAACAGGATGTGAGGTCGAGCTGCCGGGTTGTGGCCAAGAGAGGACTTTTTAGACCACAAGTTTAAAAGAAGCGACAGGGTGAATTCTGCAAACAAACTGATTGAACTGTTTCACGATCATGTAAACTTAAGCACATTTTGTTTATAATTTAGAAATCAAAATTGTTTGATAATTTAAAAATCTGATAAAATGAAAAAAACTGCCTGGAAATGGCATTAGAAAGTTAAAAGCTTCGTAATGGCTAAGATTTAGTTTTACATCAATAAGCAACGAGCTGAGTGATCTTCTACACAGCTGAGAACAGTAACTAAAGAGTTTAAGTAACTTAATGGCTGATGCTTCCGTCCTGATAGACTTCTAAGTGAAATCTTACCAATGTTTTCATTATTACCGAACAACTGACTCACTTGACTGTTCCATCAAAAAATTCCCCTATGATATATCTTGTTCAAGTAAAATCCCCCCCGTTGACAGGACACATCAAAGAGCTGTTACTGTCAACACCCTCGCCGTCGTAGTTACGCAACTTATTGTTCCAGCAACAGCACTTATCAGCTGAGAGAGCAAGGAGCTTTGGCAAAGAGACAAAGTTGGACCAACTGTCGTAAACGGAGCCAACCGAAAAGCTAGAAGGAAAATAAAGGAGCTGTTGGATCCTCTGTTCAGTCAAACAAAGACACACACAAGCAAAATAAATGAATCCAGTAGTCCCACATGACACACAAACCAATGTCATGAGCTTGTGGCTGTGCACAGGAAAGCTTGCTTAGTCACTGGCTTGAGCTGGAGGAAACGAATAGCTGAAATTGAGTTGTTCAGATGACGTCCATCTCATCTGTGCAGTGGCCTTAATTTATTCACCCTTCCCCTCCCCTGCCAACCAATGGCCTGCTTTAGTCTCAAGCCAGACAACCACACTGAGGCAATAAAAGGAAAACAGACCGGAGGAGGCAGTGAGGACATACACTGCAAAAAATATCTATCAGGGCTGGTTTAAAAATTCTGTTTCTTTCCAGCAATTTAGCTATAAAAAAAAAACTAGGAAAAGTAGAATATTTTTCATCCTGGTATCATTTTCATTACTTGCTTTAGTAAAATTTCAGGATTTAACAATCGATACAAGATGAATGGTTCACTTAGCTTGATATTTCACTTTTTACAGCATGGTAGTTTTAATCAATATTACATTTAGATAGAGAGGTGAGAGGCTGGTACACATAGGACGAGACTACAGAGGAACTAAAAAGCTTGAGGGGGTAATGTCAGGTAGCTGGAGAGTGTTACAGCCCTAGTAGAGTCACTGTGGGGTCCGTCTGATAAGAACTGACCAGATAAGGCAGGGAGAAATGACAGCTTACAGAAATTAGAGAGAGGAAAAAGTTCTGGCAGCGTCTGGCAGACGGTGACGGAAAGGCCATGAATGGTCCTGTCTCCCTCCCTCCCTCCCTCCCTCCCTCCCTCTCTCCGTCTTGTTCTGTCCTCCCTCGCCCTCTCTACTCCATTTGGCCATTACATAATCAGTCCCAGATAGAGATTGTGTTCTGAAGGAAACACCATGCATTTCTCCCTCTCTCTCTCTCTCTCCCTCTCTCTCAAACACACACCCACAGAGGAACAGCCAGCTCCTCCATCCGTCCTCCCCCACCTCGTTGCTAGGCTCCCAGCGTGTGTGCTAGTGCACATGTGTGTTTATTTGTTTGTGCATGTGCAAACGTCAGCAAATGCCTTTCCAAGACAGCGATACGGGCTAACTTCATCACGTCCACATCCTTACACAGACACAAACACAAAAATCAGAAGATGCTGTTTTAATCAGCACACTCTGGGGAGTTTGGGTCAGCTGAGGACACAGCAAGCAAACAATGATCCTGCACACAAACATGGAAGCATCTGATCTCCCTGATTGACGATTAGCTCTTGCAAACATCCACCTAAACAACAAAACACTTTATCCAGGGGACAGAGCATTTGCCCCCATTTGCCCTCAGGCCATGTCTTTGCTCTGCAGCTTCCTGACAGGCAGCCAAAACAGGCCAGATAAAAGATCCTATTTGTCTGACTTTGTCTGCGTCTGGTTTATATGTGCACGCCCTCACATCTGCTCAACATTTGACCATGATATAGTGGGGTTTAAGACAAAGAGGGAGGAAGATCCAACATCGAAGCATTTAGCCTCTGCTTGCGTCTTATTCGAACATTTGATACTAGTTGTTAAACAACAGCGAGCTGCTTCAGCTTTGCAGCAGCCACCAACCAATGGCTGTTTTGTTTTGACTGCTGGTGGTCAGCCTGTCAGTGTGCTGGCTGGTTTGTCACCGCCTGTTTTTCCACTGTTTTTTTACAGTCTAAATGATGCTTTGGCTGCAATGTGTTCGTGACATTAAAATGTTGATTTCCGGACCACAGTAACACACCGGCAAGAAACCGTTAGTCTACATTTTTATCTGTTTGTGGAAAACAAAAAAAAAAGAAGAGGCTGGGTGGGGTGGGGTGGGGGCTGTTGTGGTGCATCTCTTTTTCTCTTCTCACACACACACACAGCTTACATGCACGTGTGTGTGACGTTAAAGAGAAGGGGAACAGAGCTCTGAGGGGAGAGGAAGCTGTCGTCACAACTACAGGAAGTAGGCCTCCCTAAGGGGGGTGTGTGTGTGTGTGTGTGTGTGTGTGAGTGAGTGTGTGTGTGTGTCAGAGGAACAAAGAGAGAGCAAGACAGAGAGAGAGAGGCCTAAGGGAGGGGTTTGAAGACTGAGGCTTCTGTTGAAAAAAATATGAACTGTATGTGTTTAAAAGTAGCTCGACTTAAAAGTAAATGAAAGTGAATGTATGTGACTAATTTGAGCCTCTAAAGATGTGAAACACGTCAACCTGGTCGGTTTCACTCATTGCACCTACAATACGTTTCTGACACACACTCATCTTGTATGAACGGCACGTGTGTACAACTAATGACTCACAAAGCCTTGACCGAAAAAACAGACTGTCTAATGAGTTGAAAAGCCGTTTTCTTGGCTCAGAACCTGGGTGTTATGTGAAAATCCTTGTTTGGCTTCTGGTAAAAGTGAATGACAAATGTATGATGGGAGGATAAGAGTGGGAGTGTGTGAGTGTGTGTGTATGGTGAATAAGTCCTCCTTCTAGTCACTTGTACCCTGATACAGACAGAGTTTCTCGGTGTTACAGAGGAAACATTCACGACAGACGTTGTGTTTAATGCTGTCTGTGTAAGAGACAGAACAAAAAGGGATGACTCAACACCTGGCTTGTTTCTCTAAAGAAAGGAAAACGGCTGTACACCCAGACAAACCGGATATCTGAGAAGACGTGGGTGTCTCATTAACAACTGACAATAACTCGATCATGGTAACTCTCGATTTCCACACTTGAGCAAACTCAAAAGTCCCCCAACTTTATGCTTCTTAACTTAACTACCAAAAGCCCAGGACAAAGCAGAACATCACTCTGCTGACTCTTTTCATTGAAACAGCCTCAAAATCCCCCTCACTTATACTGGCCTGTGTGTCTCCTGGTGTTTCTGTTCAACATCCAGAGATACCACACACACACACAAACACACATAAACACACATCGACTAGTTCAGAAAAGCACTAAACAAGACAAGGGACTCTGCTTCCTTGGTTACAGTTGCCCAGGAAACCGGTAGCGTCTCCTCTGACAGTTATTTAGCAGAGCTGGAGGAGCAGAGGCAGACAGAGAGGAACAGGGTCTGTGAAGTCTCTACAGATCAACATGTTTATTGAGACACAGGACAAGCTGACCTCACACACACACCACCCTCTTCCTCTTCCTCCATGGACTCACAACATTATGTCTCATCAGCAGTATGTGTATGTGTGTGTGTGTGTGTGTGAGAGAATAAAAAAACAAAACAAACCCCCCCCTAACATGTGTGTGTGGGTCCTATATGCATCAGAGTTAATGACAGCATGTGTGCAGATGGCTGGTGCAGCTTGTTCTTATAGTGGGTGTAATTACGCACTGATGGTTTTGACTTTATCAGAATGACTGGGATGCAGGCTGACCACCTCTGTTATGACGACAGCATTTGTTCATTCGGCCAAGAGAGTCCAAGGTCCGTTTACAGATTCTTTAAATACCTATGTTGTTGATCTTTTAAGAATTTTTTTCCCATGATGCACATGGGCTACTCATTGGCAAACTTATCATTTATTTTGCCAGTGTGGTTGAAATGGGCAAAAGTACTCACAGGAGGTGAGGGGAGGTAAAAGGAAAGGAGTAAAATTCTTTCCAAGGTGTGACAGCATGTGTAAGTAGCTGTGTGTGAGTCACACACAAACACACACACACACACACACACTCAGTGCGTAGGTTTGCACACCTCCCTTTCACTGTGGCATTATCATCAGTGGCATAAAGCCAGTGATAACAGAGAGAAAGTGAACTGGAGGGAAAACTTTCCCTTTTTCTCCTATTTGGCTGAACTGACAAAACAGGATGTAAACACCCTGCTGCCCTGAAACACAGATCTACTCACACAGGGGGGATTCAGGGACAACATTCCTCTTTCTCTAACATCACCGTTGAATCTGTGTCCAAAATGCTTAGATATTATATCATGCTATTAGCTCAGCTCCTGGCTGCATTGAAGTCGCTCCCTCTCCTCCTGTAAAAAGCCCTTACTGAGTTCACTCCATAACTTCTAGACTGAATCACACTTATTTGTTTTGCCTTGCTGCTCTTGAGTCTAAAAACACAGTATAACAGTTTAACAGACTCTGGAGTGAGATCTTTGTTGCATGTATGAACAATGCTCTCAGTAATGGATGTCAGAGCCTTGTGGCAAGCAGTATGGCAGAGTCATGCTGATCCCTAAACACTTAAGTACAATACTTATTAATGTTCATTACTTCATCTTCTGAGTTAGTGATAAATTTAATTATTTTTTCACATTATTTTAAACCTGGAAGAAGTCTTAAATTGTGCAAGTGTGAGACCCCTTTTGGTGCTATTTTGATCATTTTTTAAATTTTCATAATAAGCATCACTTTTTTTGCTGCAAACTACCCCAAAGATTGTCATAGCTTACTTGCACTTTATTAAACAAAACAAGCATTGCTATTATTTCTTTGTTATCTGCTGTTTTCACACTTTTTTTTCATTTTTTAACTTTGTCAAACAGCAGCTAGTGCAAAAGTTTGATTCTCTCACCTGCTGTGAGATACCAGGATCCACTGTAGGCAGTCACGCTAATGCTGGAATTCCACACTTGGTTGACTGAGTTTTTGCCCCCCTTGGCCCAGACCAAATCTCTGAAACCTTCACCCTGCTGTGTGGACATGCTTGGTGAACCTAAGTGTTTGCATGCACTGCAGGACACTAAATAAACCGGCAGGTAATTTCCTGCAGTACTGAGGGCGCTCAATCGGCACCATATCTGCTTGTAATTCAATAAATTTAATGAGTACTAAGTATAAAGAACACTGAAAAATACTGTTGTAGCTGGAATAGCATTGATGGTACCCCTTTAAATGTTCAGTGTTCCTACTGAGAGTGACAGGAAATTCCTCAACTGGTTTCAACCCACTGTGCTGGCAAAAGTGTCAAAAAGCTGAGCCCGGCCTGTTGGAGTGTGTGGGCAGTGTTTGAGAAATAACAGGGCAGATGTTGTCCCACACCTTCCTTATTCCCTCTCTTTCGTTTTGTGTTGCTGTCTGAAGGAAAAGCGACACTCTTTACAGGAAAGACACAGCATGGTGTCCCGCAAACAGACGCTCATGATGACATCTGACTACTTCCCCCGCCTGGTTTCATTTGAAAAAACACGCACACTTGATCACTTGGTCGTAACTGTTTTCTGTGACACACAGCAAATACAGTTGTAAGGCAAGAGAACCACCAAAAAATCTTTCTGGGCACTCACACAGCCAAGACAAACACACACACACAAGCTTCATCACTGTTAACTGTCAAGGTGCTGTTCGATGAGTAACACTAAAAGCCAACCTACTGACCCATTTCACATGCCAAACACACAAATAAAAGAAAAACTCGATTTAATCAAAGTCATGCAGAATTTACTTGGGACATCCAGCAACACCCAATTCAAGCTAAATATGTGGACAGTGGATGGGAAACTATCCTGACACACTCGCACTTCTCTTCTACTGATTCAACTTATGTGAATCAGTCACTATTGTTGATACAAACGCCTCAATTCCACCGTCATCCGCCCCTCTCCTTCCCCTCCAGCACAAGTGTCTCACTTCAGTATTCCTCCATGTTCGTCATCATTCATAGTAAATGGGCGGCGATTTTTCATTCACACACACGCTCCTATTGAGATCACGGGACAAACGGGGGCGGGGGAGAGCTGAGGCAGCGCGCAGCCGGCCAAGAGTGTGTGGAGCGATTCAACTTCACTTTTTACAACCTCAAACATCAAACGCAGGGACAAAACGCGCGGCTGGTCTCCATGCCAATCGATCTGGTCGATCGGAAGTGAACCTTCAAAGGGTTTCTTTTTTTTGTTGTTTTTCTCGCGACCCCATGCCAGCACACTTCGCTCTTCCTGATTTGAGCTCGTTTATTACGGGCAATAAACTGACCAGTCAGCCCCGCGGCCAGCCACGCATTCAAATTCTCAACCGTGTGTCCGAAATTCAGTTGAAATAGGTGTCGAGCGTGTAACATGTGCGGTCGGTGAGGCAATTACAAACACCACTACTGACTCTCTGAGGAGGATCTTACCACGCCCCCTTCATAATCAACTTTTTTGGCTTAACTGCTATCACTATGATGTGTTTACTTATCGCTGTGCGTAACTTCGGCACCAACTGCGCGAAACGCACGGGTCAACAGCAAAGACGTGCGCGCCAGCTGGGTGTTCAGATGTGGGACCTTGCATAACTCAAACCTGCTGACTCCTGCGGGCTTTGTTAACGTCATGGAGCGCACCGAGATAAGAGCGCCGGTTTGAAAGTCAAAAAGTCACCTTAGTATGTCATTTCAAACTACTGTTCACCCTGAGGCCGTGACTTAGATAACCGATCACGTTAACCAAACAACACTGTGTGATCAGACTACAGTGCACCAACTAATCTTGGAACCCAGACCTAAAGGGCAGTACCAAAACACCACCCCTCCCCCTAAAACTAGAGGTGATGCAAATCACTTCCTTTCAATCCAGCTCTTTGTGTGCGCAAGGATTGACTGGGGGGTGATGGGGGTGGCAGCTATCCATTCACTTTACGGCTGCCGACCTCAGTGATCCTGCCCACCCCCACTCCGGCAGAGCCACCCACACCAACACTCTCACACACACACAATGGCGTGAGATCCCCTTACACAGGCAATTTTCTCTCCCTGTCCTCTAGGTCTCCTTCCCTTTTCTAACCATGGGATGATCATGAGTTTTCAAGGCAACAATGACCAAAGCAGGACCCAAAGTGTCCAAAAGCAAGGAGAGTATCGGGTCATTATCACCTCCTCATGAATAAATGTATGAGGACGATTCCCTGGTGGAGAACCCTAGTTAGTGTTATTATCAGCCATGTAGATCGGTTGAATTCACCAAAACAAATAGAATTGCTCTTTACTCACTTTGACACCAGCCTAAGAATTGGGGGGTGGGGAGTATTTCGGGGCATTTGACCGAGAAAAATCCCATGAACACCAATTTGACATCAAGCCAATTTTCAGAAACTATTCGCACCCACGTGTACCGAACGGTTAAACATGCCCGGTAAAGATGATCAATCATGAGTACGAGGAAAACAATTCGCCGAACGGAGACACGCGCAAGCGTGGGATTAAAGAGTCGAGAAAAATACAGCGAAATTCCCCCACCTCATCGATTACCAGACGATCAAGGGTTTCGCTTCAATTAATGACAGAAATTCACTCAATACTGTCATAAGTCGCAATCCCAGACGTTTTAAATAACCAAGATGCATAATGGAAAACATATAGTGTCCATACACACTGAAGATGATCCTGTCTAAACTGACTCTTTCATCATATCAACTTGCCTGCTTACAACCAAAACACAGTTGACTGGACTTTTAAATGCTCCCAGGCTTCATAGCAGTCCCTGTACTCACCGGTCATTGAAGTATTTTTTAATGATTGCTCCAAAAATAAAAAATCATTTCCAAGTAGAAATACGCATCCAGTTACTCGAGATCCACGCAGGCTGTTACAGTCTTTTTATCCACAAGTTTGGAGCTCCGAGTCTGCAGAGAAATTCCCGACCAACCGGCTGAGCTGAGCACAGCTACAGCTCTGTAATCCCTGCTAGTCTCTGTCGCTTCCTCTCGAAACAACCATGAAACTTGAGCCGCCCGACGGCCAGAGAGCCTCTCTACAGTCCGTGATAGCCTTGTTCTTCTCTATATTCGGCGTATTATTCCGTTTGATGGCTGTATTTGCCGTCTCAGCGACAGCCCCGTTCTCTCGTCTCTGTCTCTCTCAGCGTCGAGCTCCTTATCTCCTCTGGCTCACACACACACCAGCAGCCGGGTTGGGATCGTATTGCGCTTAGCTCTGTTTTAAAGGGACAGAGCCACGCACAGTCAGACACACGCACACAGAGAGGGAGGCGTACACAAGTGTGACGTCAGCGCACGGCCCCGGAATTCCCTGACAGCGCAAACTGGCACCGAGTCCGACTGCAGGTACCGGGGCCGCTCCGCCTCCCCCCCGCCGATGGCTTTATTCATTTGTACCTTTTTATTTTTATTTCACGCCACAGTTGTTTTTAGGCTGACTCGTGATCGACTGAGCGAACAGCACCGAGGCACACAGTATTTCCGTGTGACCGTCTATTTTTGGATGGAAGAATACTCCCTGAAGCCATGTTAACACAGGAAGACAGATACAGTATCGCAGTATTAGGGTTAGATTTAGTAGAGTATAAATAGGTCCTGGTACTACCGCTTTGCAGGCTACTCTGTAATAAATTTATATGGCCTACAAGCCACAGAAGATACACGAAGACTTTCAGGTGCACAAACTGGTTTATACTTCTCATATTTCTGTCTTTTAGGGAACTTGTATGTCTATGAAACAACAGTAACACATTGACTATGTTTGGACTTATAAATCCACATTCACAGTAAATAACCCTGACCTTAAACAACCCTGAAGACACTGTGTAATGTCATGATGTTTTATTTCAAATTGTTCCTAAAATATGAGAATATCAGCCACCACAGACAGACTCTTATTATGTATGGGCTTGTGGGTTTGTAAATAATACCTTTCACAGAAATTAATGAACAAAAATCACTTAAGTCAATTTTGAGAACAAATTTCATGTTTATGAAAGATCCCTTTTGCCTGAGTTAATTAGTAAATATTTAACAAGTTGTTAATACGAGGAAATTTGGCCAAGGTCCCTTTGACTTCTGGAAACTTTTCCGGCAGCCAAAGGAACAACACGCCCAGCTGCTTAATTGTTGCTTTAGAATATGTTTTTAACTGATTTTAAAAAGCATTAATAAAATTATTTATTACCACAAATAAGGCAACATAGTTACAGCTTATGCGGCCTTTATAAAGGTGTCTTATTAGGGAGATGCCCTGCATTACTGGTGCATGCATTTATGTCTTTGTTCAGATACTTGCACTTGAATTGCTCAGTTCAGCTGTTTGAATTAAGACATACACAATAATTTTTGTAATCATGAGATATATAATTCATGGGGATATTTGCGTAATATGTATACAGTTGAACAGTAGAATGCAGAGTGTTTATGCAGTGCACAGTCTGCATTAAGCATTGCTGTGTGCATGTATATTACGTAAACTAGCAGACTGACAGATAAATAAATGGGTCTTTGATGGCTGAATAATATTTAACTAATGTATTATTCATTATCAAAATACCACACAACAGGACCCGGACTGTAAATAAAACCTGAGTTATGAGGCTAATAAATGTCATGTTCCTGTCCAGTAGGTGACATTAACATCTTACATCGCATGACGGTGCACAATCAAGTGAAAGAATTACAAGCTACATGTTCCGAAGCAGCCAGCTTACATCCTGTGTGAGGTAAACAGGGCTTTGAAAAACACAAATGGGTCTCTCTGAGGCCGGATACATTTGTTCCAGATTTTCTTCGCCAAAGTTACCATCCTGTACCCTGTAATAATGCCAAAGAGCCGCATTGGCACAACCAACAGTACTGTATGTGTCACACACTCCAGTACACACAAGTAGAGGTTATATTTAGAAAGCACTGCCTCAGCAAGACAACGGGAAGCAAAATTAGTCGTGGCAGGGAGGATGGGACTGTGTCATGGATGATGCTGAGATGATGACATAAGGATACACACACATGCAGTTTATTTATGGCCCCCAATTCTAAAAACAACAGCAACAACATCAACAATGAATTTAGAACATTATGAAACCTCTCTGCCTTGGTACAAGACAAAGATGCTATGATTTTCTCACCGTCTGTTCTTTTCTCTCCTATTACAACAAGTTACTTTCACTATATTTGATATATCTGAAGGCGTTTCTACTTCTACAACTCTAGCATACAGCGAAGAGTGACAAGAGATGTTTGTGTGTTAGATTCACACCCCTGATGAAGTAAGTGCATGGCATGTGTGGTATGTACCACCAGGGTAGATCTAGAGTCTATTGTCAAGTGACAATGAATGTTAAATAATGTGTTTGTGTTGAGAAAGAGGAGGGACACAGCACAGTTGGGTGTTTATGACACTGGGAGGCAGTGTGCTTGTATGGGGATCCTTTGTTTTTGTTTTTTAAAGAGATCAGCAGATACAGTTCCTACAGCACTGTACAGTGAGCTTAACTGTGATAAAAAAAAGTACGTTGGCTGAGCTAGAAGCATATGCTGCTGCAAGCGTATCTGCAAAGGTGGTTACAAGTGAAGGTCTCGTGCAAAAATGAAGAGGCCACTTTCATTTCTAAAAGTGGTGGTGGAAGTGGCGGCGCTTACAGCAGCTGATTATGTCCTAGCATGCAGATACACAGTTAATTTCCTCTTCATTCTAATTGAAGGTGTAAAAAGCAACAAACTGCTGCTAATACTGTTGTTAAAGGGTAATTTAATACCAAATCATATAACTACTTACTCAGAAAAATGCACTTTTAATGTTATAATCAGTAGATATGCTATAATTCATCAAGTAAGCTGAAGCGAAACACTATTTATAAAGTCATCTGGAAGCTCTTACACCCTAAATCGCTGCAGTCCTTAATTACCTATCAGAGTTGTTAAGTAGTGCATGCACTATGTAGGCTATATATCATTGCTTCTCACTGGTGTGTATGGTTTCCATCCTATTTTTGTGCTGGTCTCTTTTGCACAAAAATAGACTGACAATACAATATGCAAATGTCATGTTGTGTTGCTTTTTGTCTTTTACTGCTTCTGTTGAGTGTTTTGAAGGCAAGTGTGACGTTGCTCAGCTTTGGGTGTTCCACTGTATGAATGTGAGTGTATGATTGTACTGTAAAGAGTGTTGGAGGAGACCATTAGTTCTCAACAGTGAACAGGAAGAGGAATGGTGATTGATGTGGTCATGGTTACCACTCCAATGTGCCACACACATGGCCCCCCACATACACAGCTTTTTCCAGCTGTTTCTGTCATAGAAACTACTGCATGTAATAATGGTTTGAGAATATTAAATATGTCTGAGCTCAGTTCCCATCTGTCCTTTTCCACAACAAGGGCAACAAGGGAAGCCAAGGCACTACAGTCTGTCCTGGGGGTCTTAAATGTGTGTGTGTGTGTGTGTGTACGTGTGCACGGTTGGAAGGGACAATAAAGGGAAAGCACTGTGTGTTTAAGTTCTTAAAGCTTATGTGTATGGCCAGCAAACCAGTGTTCATGTGTGTGGAAAGGAAGCAGGCAGGCATTTTTGTGTGTGTGTGTTGAGGACTGTGTGTGTAATTAAAGAGATCGAGGACAAGGACGGCTCAGTTCTCACACTCAAAATATATATTTTAAGCAGCTCTCTCATGGGTACGAGCCCCAGAATTCCTGTCATACCAGCCTAGCGCGCGCACACACACACACAACCACCCACCCACCCACACACACCCACCCACACACACACACACACACACCCCCACATTTAAAAAATAAACAGCATGTAATTCTGATGAGGTCCAGACAGAACAAAAGTAGAAAAAAGAAACTATGCATGTGAGTGTGAACGAGTGACTGTGCTCTGCAGTCGTAGGAGACTTTGTCCCTGGTACAGATGGTACTTCTCAGCCTCTGATATGTAGGATTGTGTGTGGGACTGTGTGTGTGTGAGTGTGTATATGTGGCATATCGTGAGTCAGCCTTTTGGGTACACTGAGAGGCCGACAGACACGATAATAATCACCTCCACGCACGTACTCACACAGTCACACCGTGAAGAGACAGAGAGCCACACAGGCAGTCAGACAGACAGACTGGCTTAGCACAGCCACATATAGCAGCCATGTATCCCGCTGAATGAAGCACTACAGCCCTTGTAATTAAGGCCCTTATTCAAGGAGAGGGGGGCCGACAGGGGGCCTGGCTCTCCCTCTAGTTTTCTCAAACAACTGGCTAATCCGGACTGTAGCTCTATGATAAGCTAAGCACTCCAGTCATGGTTAATACATTCACTTTCCTAAAGTTATACACAGTGAGAAGTAAACTCCACTAAAGGAGCTTAAAAATTTCCGATGGCTCTTAAGGTATCTCATCATATGTGTGAAGAGTCTGTCTTGATGGTAAATTTTCCTCCTAAGAGGTGAAAGCATGGACACCAAAATCCTCTGTGTGTTCCTGGTTGGTGTATAACTGCCACTGGTGCTCCATGCTAACGTTTTACATACATGCTAACATTGTATACGTTATTAGGGTTTTTACCACTGTGACCATGCTGAGCCTCAGCTTAGCTGTGTGTGTGTCTATGTCATATTCCCACTGACAAACAGGCAGAATGCTTTTTGAAGAACTTATAAGAAATGCAATGTGTCTATCACTAAATTCAAGCTTTGTTAGAAATGCTGTTTAAAGAAAAAAAAAACGGTTGTGCTTGATTTACAGTACAGCTCAAATTTAATACAACTCCCACTATGGAAAAACACTACTCTATGTGTTTAAGTTGGTAGCAACCAATCTGTAGCATAGAAAATAGTTTGTAGTAACTCTGACATTAAATCATGACGATGATATGGACTGAGTCCGAAAATTTGTCAGGGAGGTTTTACTCTCCAAACTCAAGAATCTTCAAGTCACTCTTAAGGTTTTTTTTTACTTTAGATTAACCTGGTGATTATTAAAGCTTAATCGTATCTCCTGTAAAGTAATGCTTTATTAGGATAAAACAATTTCTGAAAGCCTGCGCTGATTTCTTTAACTGCTTGTTGTGTCATCAAAAGCCTAAACCCAGAGAAAAATAGATTTAACTTAAACCAGTGAATTTGAGGTATTTTGGCTTAGAAATCTCCCAATCAATACACAGAATATCACAATTGTCTACTTGTTTGAGCTCCAACTATTCCAAAACATCAACAGCTATTTATTTATAACATTACAATCACACTAATGTGAGACTTGGATCATTCCGGCATCTGTCATTTGGGAAAATGAATGGGAAACTCTACCACACACTCAGCATTTTGCTTAAGGACTGGTTGTTAACAGCAAACAAATTATTCACTTTTTTTACTCTACTGTGGCTTTGAAGAGCAGAGTTGAAAGTGTAATAAGTGACTCAGAGGCCGTAAAGTACACAACCCTTTGAAGACTTACAAAACACTCATGATTCAAAAGAATAGTTGATTTGTGATACTGTAAAAAGGAGCAGCCATCCCCTCAAACACACATTTCATAACCCACTGCCTTCTTAACTAACGAATGTGTGTGTGATAAATATACTCCTACTCCTGTCTTACTCACTCTCCTTTGACACATCTCACCCTGTTGCTCTACCTGTCTAATCTACATCCTGCACAATGGAGCTTTTGTGTGAGTGTGTGCAAAGACTATACAATATTTATGTGCTTAATGTACTTAAGTGGTACCAGTTTTTAAATATAGATATCTAAAATGCAGAAGGTGAAATAAATCATTGAAAAATACTCTTACAGAGCTAAATTACTATGAAAGCATTCAATTGCTGTATATTTTCTTGCCACAGTAACAGTAAAGTGAAAACAGTGAGCAGATTAAATCAGAGGAGATTAAATTAAACTGCACAGAAAAAAACAGAAAGCCATACCTGGTGATCATGGGTAATGTGGTCCCTCCCTTTCAGCAGGCCACCATGACACGTCCAACCTCCTGAAACAACAACATGGAGGAACAGAGGTCAGTCTAGAGTGTCAACAACAGCAGCAAGGAGCTGAGCACAACTTCAAAAGCATATTATTGCATTTCTTGATTTACATTCTCACACTAACACAAAAGAAAAGACCATACTCCAGACCATAGACCATATACCATAAAAGAAAAGGCTCTTTAATGTCATCAAAGTTCAGTTTGGTAGCAATGTTTAGCACTTCAGTCAATCTATTTCTTCATACATCTGTGGTGTTACATTAGCCTGCAGTGGTGTGTGCTGGGAATGATGAAGAACTGTTACTCTTCTCACTTTTCGTCAAAACTAGATCAAACATGTCTGTGACATTCCAGTGTGAGTTGAAGCGCTGGTCAGCAATTCATCAACTCTTGAGTCAAGGGTCGAGAGATCAGCGCCTTTTTCTGCCTGCATAAGACAACCACAGCTCATTTGTTATTCCATCCGCTTGTTTCATTGTGCATGCATGACGTTTGCTGACTGTCCTGTGGTCATGGTGTTGTCGATATGTCATTCGATGTGGCTTATGAAACCACGCATGTGTGTCAGCCAGAATGCACAGTGGGGCCTGGACCAGTGCTGTGGCCATCTGTGGGTGTGTGTTCCTCATGTGCCGCCTGTTCAGTGATTCACAGTGTCAGTGCTGGGCCACATGACTGAGAACAGGTGGCACTCTGGTGTACCTCCCCAACCCCCAGCACACATATTAACAACACACACACACACACACACACACACACACACACACACACATACACCTCCACTTGCACCTAGCGGACAAGCAGCACCTGTGATGGTACTCAAACACTAAAACAGACATGGTTACACACAAAAGCACCACACACACACTGCAGAAAGAGAGGAACAAATTGCCATACACACTTTCTACTTCTTATACAGTCACATACTCAGAATCTGCCCTTTTAACAAATGATTGTGGTTAACACTTGTTGCAAGTTAAATGTCACCATCTCTGTCCTCCTCCTCCTCACAATTTCACATCAACTTGTCCTCTCTCCTCCTGTGACATCTATGTAACCTTTGACCTACACACAAACACACTGAGTCCATTTTCAAGGTACAAGGCACATTTATTCATCATTTTTCAACACAGGGCTTTGCTTTTGTTAAGAATACACTTGACTGCACTGCTGGTTAATGTCCATGCCAAAGTGTTGGCATGGAACAACTAAATGAATGATTTACCAAAGACCCGTGGATGAAGTGGTATCATGTAAACCAATTCATCCATGCTGACACACCTCTCTCGCTTTTGTTCTTCTATTTTCTTCCTCCACTGTCTTCCTTTGTCCCACTCAGACACTCTACCTACATGACTGCAACATTAAACACACCCACTCATGGCGGTTTCCATATGTTTCTCTGCTGAGCCTGTGCGCACAGAACCAAGGCAATATACACAGCCTGAGGCAGGCTCTCTGTGTTTGTGTGACACTTGTGTCAATAGCAGGCAGATATAGCTGGCTCAGCCCTCACTGATCTTGCAGCCTGGTGGTTAAGGCCCCAAACCTTTGAACTCAAGGTTGGAGGTCACACCACCTAAAGGGCAACAGCTGGCTACACTGTAAAGGTGGAGTAGCTGCATGGATGTGTGTGTAGGTAGTGAAAGGGGAAGCATGGCCACCTTAAAGAAGACATGGGAGAAAGCAAGCATATGTTACAAGGCTAAAATGTTGCATGGGTGGAATATATTCTCTCGTGACACATTGAATAAATGTCATCAGCTTTGATATAATCATTTAACTTTGATCGATATCAGGACTGCGTGTGTGTGTGTGTGTGGGGGGGTGTTGAGAAAAGACAGAGAAAGAGAAACAGAGATCTTGACATGGGGGGAGAGGGAGTGTGGCAAGGCATTACAGGAAGAGTAAACAGGTTATAATTTATATTTAATTTAAATGGATTGAAACAGACAGAGCCAGAGACTATGTGAAACTGAAAATTAGAGGAAATAATGAAAGGCTGAGTGAGCAAGATGGAGAGATAAAAAGATATCGAAAGTGGTGTTTTTGTAAAGGTTAACCAGTGGGCGCTTCTCTGTCTGTGTGCTGGTTAATGTCAAAGGGAGATGCTGAGGGGTGGAGCAACAGAGACTCTGCCCAGGGGTAGAGCAGAGGAGATGTACAGGCTAAGAGAGACAGGAGGGGGTGGAGCGGGGGTGGGGGTGGGGGGGATGAGGAGGATGGAGTAAAGGCCTTGAGCCAGACAAAAGATGAAAAGGGAGAAAAAACCAAGACAGGTTGAGAGAGACAAGGAGCTAGAGAAGACAGAGTTGGTTTGACAGAAACAGATGAGGGAAGGAGATAATTTTGGGTTCGAGTAGAGACGTCTAAACTAGCATTTAGACCTAAAGCAGCAGTGTGTTTGAAACAAGGGGTGCAGGTACAATCAGACTAATCAAAAAATATATAGTCGGGAGGCTCACTGTGCTATGATTTAAATCACGAAGCAGAGGGATTCTGAAACTCTGGAGAGTCTTCAGCAATAATCGGTTAATTATCTGCAATGACAGTCATGAGGTTTACAATAGAAATATGCAGTTCACATCCCAATGTAACTGGAAACAGGCACTTGCTCATATTTGGTTCAGCAACGCAGTGAGTTGTGGGATGACGCAGGACTGCGTTGTGTCAAATGTTGAGCCTGGTTCAACTTCTTTGCTGAGTGACCCTGCAATTTTTTGCAAGACGTGCTATAATTGTAGTAATTGAAGGGGTAATGTTATTTTTTGTGCTGTGCCAGCATTGTTCAGAATTATCTGCTTTGCTGTCATCTTTTCGTGTTACTTTTTAAAATGGAGAAATGTGTCAGTATACATGAATGTGCAGGTGTGTCAGAAGGCAGCCCAACTTCAAAGTGAAAAACTCCAGCACTCTGGATCAGGAAAATGAGTTCAACAGGAAACAAATCCCTGAAGAAAACACATCTAGATGATTGGGAAAACACACCATCTTCTTTAACCCATACATTCAAACAATTAAAGGTGCTATTCTGTGAGAAAAAAGAACAGATCTGAAGGCTGCACACTCAAAAACATACACATATAAATATACAGTAAAAACACACGGCTATTTAAATTCTCAACACAAATCCATACAAACTGCACACATGTAATTATGAAAATACACCTCTAACCAAATGCTGCAAAGGCTTGTGTGTGTACAAC
>JAQNCA010000019.1:5129529-5145238 GCA_029783725.1 Acanthurus tractus | reverse complement strand
CCCCCCCCCCCCCCATAAAGAAGTCAGGGCACCAGGAGCCACAGCTCCAGACTGCATGACCAGAATGGAAAGGTAATGGAGACAACTGAGACAAAAACCCTGAAGGCAGAACTGAGGACTTTCCATAAATTCAACAGCTAAGTTTGTGCTAGTTGTTGAATAGGTCTGGCCTCAAAAAAGGTTAATTTCTTTTGAGCTCCTGCTGTACAGTATTCATGTGTGTTTGAAGTTGAACACTTTTATCAGAGAACAGCTGTGGCAAGACCTCTGCTCATAGTTTGAACCAACACAAATGTATTACAGAATCATTTTTGATGAAGCTGTTAGCATCCAGTGTTGTGTGTCATTAGATTACACCCAGTGTGTGACTGCTTAATGATACATGGCCTGTTCAAGGTTGGAAAACTGGGCTGTAATTGTGCCTCACCTTTGCATTGATACATTAGGAAGGCAGAATGGGGGTCACTGTTCCAGCAAGCAAGAGAGATAGAAAATATACTGAATCAACATCTATGTAATAAGCAAGACCATCACAGCTGGACAGGGGTGTATAGTTTGACTATGAGTAAAGTGTGCAACCCACTTGTGAGAGATTTAAAAACAGCTACTAGCAGTAATTAGCTCACTAAAAGAAGAAGAACAGCATCCAAGATATCTGTAACTTGGAGAGACAAAGAAGTTAGGGAGCTCCTTATCCTCCAAGATCCAAGAGATCAAATATAGGGTTGATAAATAAGTGCTATTTCCACATCATGCTGATGTTATTGTTCAGAGAACAACCCACGTGCATATGATATGTAGCACTATACATCAACATTGTTGAGACACATCATGCCTCATGACACACCAGGGCGGCATTGTGTGTCTGTTTACACTGTGTGGCAGAGGACTAATGGATAAAAGTGTAAACTTTTTATGTTGACTTCAGGCTCCTGCAAGGATACACACTGGCACTACTCTGCATAGTGGTGCAGATAAGTGTTTTCTGGATAACCAGCTCAGGAGCTTACAGAAGAACCAACCTGCATGCTTCTTCAAATCACAGAGTGTATGCACACATGCAGGCTGGTGCATCGAACAAACACTCACTGCTTGAGCAGGAAAGGAATATATCCTGTGACTTGGCTGTGTCACACGTGACTTCCTGTGGCCAATAACCAAAAAAGGAATGTACACAATGAACCAGCTGTAAAAGTTCACTCTGTATGATAAGATCATTAAAAGACACTGATGTGACGTTCTGCATTTATCACCGGTGCATGATGACAGACTTTAGGGGGCAGAAGCACTGTTCAGACTTAAGTCTGTAAAGTAAGGAAAGCAGTGGAGTATTTCTTGTACAGAGCAGCAGAAACACCTCAGCTACCAGGTTTCTACATGAACTCAGCACTGTCCTCAGCATTTAGCCCACATGAACTCTCCTCTACCCTCCCCCCGAAGCAGTGAGGAGGATGTGAGCTCTCCATCGAGACCAGCTCCGGTGTGCAGTGTTTCAGTAAAAGTGTATGTCACAAACAAACACAAGAAGAAACCACACACAGAAAGGTCAAAGCCAAGATTTAAACCTAGAAAAGCATCTCTTCACTGAGCCACCACTGGGCAACAGCTTCTTTGATTCAGGTGAAGCTTAAATACACAACCTGGCCCTGCAGATAAACCAAGTGCACCACCACAGCATGTACACACCAGTCAATAGTCGGTTTTCCATGTTTCTTTCGAATGAACTGCCCGGGGCTTTGGGTGTACTGTAATTAAGCTCTGTGTGAGAACATATGAACCAGCAAACATACAGACCAAAAATGTACAAAGACCACACAACTGTTTCCTTCTAAACTAAGCTGCTTGTGTCTATGCGTTTAGTGAAACTATGGGTTTAAATTAGTCTTTTTTATGATTCAAACCAGTGCCAGGTTTATCATCTTATTATATTTTTATCACATTTACACAACCAAGACATTTTTTAATTATCTGGCAATCAGATCTCTATCACTTCCAACAGGTGATAATTGTTTGCAGACAGCAGTTGAATGAACCTACTCAGTGTACAGAACATGTCTTTTCCCCAAAACTAAGCCTGAGGACAAGACTGTAAACAAGACCGACTCTTTATCCTGTTTAAATGAAGGCAAAAGGTAAACAAAGGAAAGTAAAAAACAAGGTGAGCAGATGACAGAGAGCAAGGAGCAAAGACGGAAACCACCCAGGGAGGGAGGAGGAGGAGGAGGAGGAGGAGGAGGAGGAGGAGGAGGAGGAATAAGGGCCAGTCAATATGGTGGCACATTACATAATTCTCTCACTGTATTGATTTATCCCCTGCTCATTTGGCCCCTAGCCAGTATGCAATAGCATTTGTAATATTTGAGCTGGAGCCCAGACGGAGAGAGCGGGAGAGGAAGAGAGACTTAGATGGTGAGGGCAGATTGATGGCGACTGATAGAGAGGGCAGTGAAAAAGGGAGAAAAAAGAGGTAGAAGCAGAGAGAGAGGCTGGGAATTTTGGGATGCGGCCAAAGTGACACTGATAAAAAGAGCGAGGAGAGAGGAGGTAGCGACGGATAATGAAAAGAGACAAAAGGAAACAAAGCGTTTAAGAGAGCGTTTAATTGAGCGAGATGGAAATAGCTGAGGAGAGGGAGAGAAACAAGTGCGAGCAGGGATGAAGAGATAGCGCCATATCGAGGGAGGGCGGGAGAGGAAGAATGTGTGTCAGCGAGTGCACGGCAGGTTATCCTTGTTGCTCTAATCACTACTGTTATATAAGAGCCAACAGCACTGGGCAGAGCAGCCCGGCACACTGGAACTGCAGGACAGACTGGATTTACTGCAAACACACTGCGTCTTTAAACACTGAGCACACAAAAGGCCTGTGGCCACATACGCCGGATATAAACTTCAGCAGCATTCACAGGTTGCTCTAAAGGTACATCCACACAAGCTGGCTAAGTTTAAAAGACACTTCTTCTGTCGGTGTTGGCTCTCTCTCTGCACACCTTTTCGACACTGGAATTGGCTGAGGAGGAGGAGTGCATCTTTTTTTAGCTTTCTGAAACAGACAATCTGTCAAGTGTGTATAGTTCTCACAGGAAATTGATCAGGTGGACTTGTTTCATTCTTAAAACATCCATTTTGGTAACGTCTCACATGTGCAACTTAATGCAACAGTGCAGATGCCTTCAAAGTAAGAGTGTCAAAAAAAGTGCCGTTATCCCCTTTTGAATATTTATTAAACAAGGATGACAACTTTTCACTCTGCCTTCCAGAGTGGCTGTTGGGAACATCTAATAAATAAAATAAAATCAGTGCAGACATGGCTGGGGTGAGCAGTGATGCTCTGCAATTAATCCCTAATTTCTGCTAACTGAAAGAGAAAAGAGAGAGAGAGAGTTGTGTTTTAATGAGCAGAAATTTAGCGAAATACTTGGCTGTCTCTCCTCACTACTTGTTGGCTGTGATAAACACTCTTGCAGTGAGAGGACCAAAGTAGGACAAAGAACAAGCAGTCCTCCTATCGCAGCTTTACGAATCCTACAACTTAAAAACCCTGAATGGATGTGCTGCATTTTTGACTGCATTTTTTTTTTAAATAAGCCAACTTAAACGGGGACAAAGTGAATTCTGTTCACTGATATTTCTGTTCGTCATGATTCCCTTCATGCAGCAGCATCAGGGCTTTTTCTTTCTCCTCCTCCATCCCTCCTTTCCCCTCTGGCACTTCCTCTTTGTTGTGACATCTCTCTTTCACTCGCTCTCTCTCCATCTCTGGATGAACTACAGATGGATGACAGGAAGAAAGCAGAGATAAAGGCAGAAAACTAGATTAATGGGCTGAATGGAGCACAGGGAGGGAGAGAAAGAGTGAGAAGGAGGAGAAAGAAGCGGAGCGAGAGAGGGAGAGGGAGAGGGAGGCTGAGCTGGAACAGGCTTTCCTTGTGCTTCTGTGAATAATTTACTTTATTCCCCACACTCTCTCTTTCTCTCTCTCTTTTAAAAGATATATTCAAGTTACATTCAACTGGGAGGGTGGGGGGGGTGAGCTGATTAATTGCCAATTAATGTTTAACGAGGTACAGCTGTGTTCAATTAACACTGGTTTAGGCACTGTCTCTCCTGGCACCCCCCCCCCCCTCTTTCTCTCTCCATCAAATATCGTACCCTCTCCTTCCCCGTCTGCTGTTGATTCCTCAACATAGCAAGTCTTACCTCAGAGAGAAGGGGAGAAAAAGCAGTCGATGCAGTAAAAATAAGAATCTGACTGGAGACAGCGAAGTACGTTCAATGACTGCAGGAACTTACATGCTGTGTTGAAGCACTTTTTGTAAAGAGGTGAACCGAGGAGAACATGTACAAAGTCTCTCCAAGACATCCACATGGCTGTTTTCTTTTATAGTTGTGCAGAATTTGAGAGCAATGCTAACCTGTTTTCCCTTTCCCTACTCTGAGTCTGCCTTCTGACAGGAAGTTGGCTCAACCAATCTTATTAGTTCCACTTGCAGGGCAGCACAGCACATTGCTGAGATTTTAGAGGAAAGGCAGTGGTTACCAAAAATATCAACAAATGGTAATTAGACCTTTGAGAGCATAATATGTATTTTCTGCCGCTGTATGTCCCTCAATCAAAATAATGAAAACAAAAGACGTAGTTTGAGGACTTGTGAAGTAACGTGGGATCATGGGATTTCTTTCCTAAAATGTTAAACAGCCACCTTTGCAGATGAAAATCGATCTGACTGACTCAGGCAGGGATGTTCACAGATAAAGTGATGTTAAAAGTGTTATTCATGTTATATTTAGTCACGTTTGCTGACTTCCCTCCTCTTTCTCAGACTGGCGTTACTCGTGAGGTGAATGACAAGTGACCAAATAAAAACATATTCCTCTAGGTTTGAACATAAAATATAACCAAATTTACAAAATAAGGAGGTTTTTTTTTTACACATTTTAAAGTGACAATGTTATATGTAGTAAAATTAAAGGAATAGATAAAGAAATATGTGTATTTACATCCTTGCCAAATATTCAATTTTCTGAAGATTCTGCTTGGTGCTTTACATTAATGCTGAGCTAAGGTAACTAGCTGCTAAATATAGCCTCATATGTACAAGGCTGATTCGGGAAAAGTATTTATCTTCTAATGTAACTCTTGGCAAGGAAATATAGACATGTATTTTTCAAAATGTCAAAATATTTCTCTATTAGGGATAGTTTTTGGCATTTATAGTTCGATGTTGTTGTAGTTCTGATAGAATGTCGTGTCCACAAAAACCAAACACTGATCAGATGTTGAAAGTTTTTTTTCCAGCTCTCAAGTGGATGAAATTCAGAGAGCTTGTTTTTGTTCACTTTAAACCGACTGATGGAAAACACCTCATTTGCATTATACTTTTTTTTATGAACATTTTTAAGGTTTGCATAAAATTCACTTGACAGCTGGAAGTAAACACAGCCAGATTTGAGTAAGAGGGTGGTCTGGCCAGAAAAAACCTCGAAAGAAACTAAACTTGTTTGACTGGGAGCGCAGAGTTCATGCTGGCAGTACATTTGACCACCATGACCGGCAGGAGACTTACAATGTATAGACTCAGTGACCATAGAAGCACACTAGCTACACACACACACAAACACACACCTGTGACCCATGGTACATCAGACTGAACACATTTCACCATCCATCCTACTTCTTGCCTCACTATGGGAGAAATGCAGACTTATTTTGACACAATAAACCTAATTGACTCAAACTACATGACTTTAAAAAAGCAATGATAAGAAAAAACTGACACATTGAAGGTGCTGATGTTTTGTACGGAAATACTGATAACCTGTTAGTCTAAACTTTACTACCAAGAAAATACCATTGTCATGGGTACGAGACACCCTGCAAACAAGACAGTTAATTAAATTAGCCAATAAACTTTTAAAAATGGAGTTGATGTGCTCATCTAATAGCTCATATAATGTTGGGTTGATACCGTCACAGGAAAACATCTGACTGCAGCTGTAGCTAACAAAATCTTTATCCCTAATCCACAACTTCTCTCTTTCCTGAAGGCAATATCCACAATTCATTCTATGACTTGACTTCATATATTTCATCATTTATATCTTTTGTTCGACAGATAATTTGATGCCTGTGTTGTTTACTGGCAATCACATTAAGCAGCTGTTTGGTATAAATGAGCGTTCTGTACTCTGTTTTATTGACAGCTCGTTATATCAAGGTGGTGAAGTTCTTAAATGCCATGCTGTGTTCTTTTCTATGTCAGCCACAAACAAAAAGTCCCTGGTTCAGCTTTAAAAAGGTTTCACTACATGACACAAATGCAATCAGTTCCAGGCTCAAGCAGGACTTAACATGGTGATGTGCGATGGATTCACACAGATTGTGGTTAAGCACACTGACAGTGAGACATTTGAATTCTCCATCATGCCTCCGTTTGCCCTCCACCCCTTTGTGAGCAAAGACCCACGGGGCTCGCAAGTTTGATGCCCTCTTTTTTCTCTCCATCTTTTCCTCCTCTATCTTCATCCCACCTCGTCTCTTTCTTCCCACCGTTCATCTGATTCATCATGTGCCTGGAGCCTCTTTTCCCTCCCTCCCTCCATCTCTCTCTCTCTCTCCATCTTGGAAAAAAAACCCCATCAACACTGGGTCTCATATCACATTTGTTGCACTGTGTGTGTGTGTGTACAGTGTCTTCAGTGGAAACCAGATTGTAGAACGTGTCTGACCTGACTTGCCCATGATCACCACACACAAACACAAACACACACAAACACACGGTGTGATTATATCATATGTAAATATCATAGTAGAGGAGAATGAGGAGACAGAGAGCAGTAAGGCATGCAAAGTACTACATCTGTCTGCTGGAGTGAAAGTGTGACTGTGTGTGTGTGTGTGTGTGTGTGTGAGCAGCCATGTGTGATTGCTGGTGTGTGTGTACTGTATTTATGTGTCAGTCTTTTCTTTTTTTTCACATTTTGGCTTTCATCACAATCTGATACCTCCACCCATCTGTTCACAAAGGATAGTGGGAGAGAAGAAGAGAGGAGAGGTGGGAGCATGCAGAGTTGGCTATCACTCTTCATCGCTGCTCCTCCTCTTCCTCTTTATCTGCGCTCTTTCTTTGTCCTGTACCCCTCTGCCTGTCTCCGTCTGTCTCCTCCTCCTCTTCCTCCTCTCCTCTAATCCCTCCTCCTTCTCTCCCTCCTGCCTGTCTCCCCTCTTCTCCTCCTTTCATCTTCAGATACAGGCAGAATGGAGCTGAGCTTCCTCTAAAGACCCAGCAGGTGTGTGGTGTGTCTAATTGTACGTAAGCGTGTGTGTGTGTGTGAGTGTGCAAAATGTGCTTTAAAGTCCTGCGCATGAGAGCTTTCTTTCTCTGAAGTCACATTGTGCCTGTGTCTGTAGCTACAGTATGTGTGTGTTAGCTGTGTGTGCTTGTGTGTGTTTATTGGAGATATCTTGTTTCCTCAAGGGAGTCCAGGCCCATTTCTACTGTCTGCTGTAGCCAACCAACCCAGCAGTGCATCGATAATCTATTAGAGTGGAAATACACACACCCACACACACTCACACAGACATGCTTGTTCCTCTTACCTGGCACCATTGAGTACACTCTGGGTGTGTGCTGTCTTAAACTAGTTGCTCAAGATATGGGCTGCACCTGAAAAACAAGCAGATATATAAGAAGATCATACACACACGCACATTTATGATTGGCAATGGCAAATTTTTGCCAGTGCAAATTACTTTTCTGAGTTTTGCCATGCCTCTTTAAAAAGTCAGCATATTCTGACTATTAGTTCAGTGGCTCCCAACCTTGGGGTGGAAATGTATATATTTCATGTAAAACTATCTTAAAAATAAAGTTTTCAAATAAAAAAATTAGAACAAAAAAATGATTACTGTCCTCTGTTCGGGTAAAGAAGTATTAAGTTAACATAAATTGGACATATTCTAGAGTGTGGCACTTTTAGGGTTAGGGTTTGACACTCCAAGTTGAACTTTTGGTTTTGCGGGTTTTAAAGTCAGGTCTTTTGTTCTACTGAATGAGTGTCTAATATTGATGGGAACACCTTTACATTGGAGTTTATTGAAATCCCTGTTTTTCTTAAACAGACACTAAAAGGCACCTTTTGCACCTTAGATGTCAAGGCCTAAGCTAGTCAGCGCTGAGCGGGGGTCAGGGTGAGGGCTCAGTGCTGGCAGGTCCTTTTTTCCACACCAAACTCTAAAAACTGTCTCTAAATGGAACTTTCACCAGGACAACCGAGAGACTTTTGCATATGTAGTGTATCATGAAGTGCTGCGGTACTTCATCTAATGTTCTGTTTCACATTTCAACAACTACCACAATAAATATTAAAACTACGATGCCTTAGCCATTTTGTTTGATGTTAAAGATATCATGATGACATATTAAAGCAAGTGCTTATGTGTGTATTAAAAAATTGAACAGCAAAGCAACAAATCTGCAGTGAAATTTGTGAGTGGGAGCACTTGAAAAGCTGCTGCTCTTGAGCGAGCGACTTTAGTGAAACATGACACATGCACAGGTACGCAGAGCTACATGGCAAGAAACAAATCAACTACAAAGACAAAAGAACATTGCGGCAGAAAATATTCAGAGGCTGTTAAAAAATACACAGAATCTGATGTAATTCTCCTTGTAAATATGAAAATAGACTCACAGACACTAAGGAGAACAGAACCCAATGTACTGACCAACCACACAGAGTGGCGGTGTTTACAGCTACCAGACAAGACATACACCCACTGTCATTATATCCTTAGACATCCAAAACACACACACACACACACACACACACACACACACACACACACACACACACACACACACACACACACACACACAAAAACACACATGCTTGAGAAACTGTGACGGACATGCACAAATAACACACGGCCAGACAAAACACACAAACAAGATAGCAGCATGATGTAAGAAGGCGCAATATTAGACATCACCATAATTAAAGCTAAAGCCTGTTTATCGACCAGTTAAGTAGGACACAGGAGGAGCTAAGACCCAAAGATGCAGCTTGTTTACAATAACAGAGCCATAGATAGTGTAACAGCATTTTAAACACCATACTGCTGCCAGCCTAATTTTATTACAGCCACATATGGCTATGATAAACACCATCAGGTTTTCTGTGCCGTATGCAGGGGGTCAAGTAAAGTCCAGAAGGATTGTGGGAATGTGGCAGGGGTAGACAGATACAACATGTTCTAAAAAAATTAATGAATACTACGAAAATTTAAAATCCAAGTCTTTAACATATACTATTGTATTTTATAAAGTTGGGATTTTTTCAGGGGTTATATTTTGTCTTAGCTTGCTTAATTTGGGCTGTATGTAAGATTTAATTCACTTTTGACAATTCAATTGTGAAAAAATGTTAGAAATACTAGCTGATATTGATAAGTAGACCATAATTTACGACGTTATCTTGGAACAACCCAAATGAGATCAAGTCTGATTGGTTGACAAAAAGACTAACCCATTACTAATGAAACAGATATCAGGTTACTGATTATGACTGACAGGAGTTGAGTAAAAGCTAATATATTTCTATTAAGTAATGGATATGACTACAGGCTGGTGTCACTTTCAATGAGTAAAAATAAAAGCTTCAGACTGCTTGTCCTACATGTGGACAATAGGTCCACAAAATATCATAAAGGTATGAACATGCCATTGTAGATGAGGATGCACATCATAAACTGGACTGCTTCAGTGTCATACCCATTGTCTTTACATGAGCCTCTCCTGCATTAATTTAGAAAACATATCTAATTGAAATTCACTGCAGCAGCACACAAGTGCAGTTCAACACTATATACTGTAAATATCTTGGTGAGGAAACTGCACATCCATCTTTATGCTGATGTTAAAGTGTTTAGTAAAAATTTATCACCTTGGCTGTGAACTGACATTGGTCATGCTGTCACAAATTCATAACCCCAGATCCTAAAAAACCCAAGCAATCATTTCAGGTAAACCCTTGAATATTCCATCATCTACCGTTTTCCTCTTTAGATAATCCCTGGACTCCTGCCTTTTGGAATTCCTCCACAGATTATCCCTTCCCTTAAACCACTCTATCACCATGGGGAGGGGGAGGTTGGAAAGGTGAAGGACAAGGATTGGGAGGAGGAGATGAGGGGAGTCTTGTTTTAAGGAGTTGGATATCTGTGAATCTTGCTGGGCTTGCAGTTCCCCCTGCGGACATGTTCTGTGCACGTCGAGGAATGTGCTCCCTCCATCCCTCTGTTAAAACCTCCCTCCTCCCATCCCCAGTCTCCTTTTTTTCCTTCTTTATTTCTCTTTCTTTTGGGAACAGGGGCATGTAGGTAGACACATTCAGCCAGGCTAACTCACAACAGCCCCCGTGATCTGCCTGACAACAGCCTGAGGGTCCACACATGGGCAGACATACAGATACACATGCACATTCACAACAGAGAGAGAGAGAAAGAGAAAAAAAAGAGACCAAAGAGGGGCCCCGGGACTAAGCCCTGAGGCACTCCATCCTGGCGACACAGCAGCAGCTTTCCTTCAGGCCTCTGGATCGTAAGCCCAAGTAACCACCAGTTGGAAGCTGCTCCACTTCTGCTTTCTAACTGCTTTTGTTTGACAGAAAACAATAACTAGCCCCCCGCTCTCTAATTTACAGGGGAGTTGGCTCATTCCTCTGGTTGGAATGTACAGCAGAAGTAGCTTGCATTTCATGATGGGGTGGAGAGATCCGTGATGAGGGGGGTGGTTATCTGGGCTGCATTGAGGGAAGGGTGCACAAGTTTAGCTGCTATATTTAGATGACATGTCATTTTAAACTTGTGGTCTGTTCCTGTTCTATGGTCAAGGAATGAAACAAGTATACGTGGACTTGTACTGTACTCACAAGTCTGTAGGACAAAGTACAACCTACAAGGTAGCACGAAAAACTATAGTGACCAAACCTGCTTTACAATGGCAACGCTGCAGTCTTGCACAAGCACACAAATCCACCTTCAAGCAATAACTAATGCAAACAAGTTAAATGAAAAAAAATTATACAAAATGTGCAAGACAAATAATGAAATCTACATTTACAGATGGAATAGCAAACAGAGGTCCCCAATAAGCACACTGTAGATTGTGAGAATAAATCATGGAAGCTATTGAGCTTTTGTGAAATGCACACAAAAGCATATGCAAACAGCCACACAGTCATTCCAGCTCCACAACACCGCCCACTCCATCCCCATGTCACCTTACTTAACCTGCAGCACACTGCAATAGCTGACAGAACGCTAAGGAAGATGTGCAACGAAAGGAAAAGCAATCCAAGATCAGCTTTCCTCAGTGAGCCAGTGCAAAGCCTGAAATGAAAGGGAATTACAGAGAGAGAGAAAAAAGACGGGAAGATGGAGAACATATGGTGTATGGGGACCTAGTTTCCTTCCCCTTCCCTTATCTCCTCTGTTTCCCCTCATCTCATCCACCTGGGACCATTACTCCTTGTGGAATCAACACCCAACTAAAACTCTACTTTCTTTAATTAGTTCTCTCTCTTCCTCCTCTCTCCCTCCCCCATCCATATGCTCTCATCTCTCTGTCACTTTTTTCCTCTTTGTCTCTTCAGCAATCTGCCTCGTCTCTTTCATTCATCTAGTCATTAGGATATGTTCCTAACTTGGATGTGTTTTACTGTTGGACATTCCACCTTTCCTAGATGGGAAATTTCTGCATTAGACCAACTGGACTTTAAATAAATGTGAATATGAAGCTCTCATTATCTGTCTCTATTGCCCCTGGCTGTATGCTATAGAGGTCTGTTTGTCTGGGTGTGGTATGGAGCCTGGATGGGAACAGGATTGAGGAAGTTTGACTATTTCAACATTCTACTGCTTAGCTGACTGATGAACAAAAGATGTGAGAGACCGTATACTGCTGACATAAAGAATCTGTATGTATGCATGACAAGAAGAGAGAGACTTGAAACATGAAGAAGGTAGAGTGAGAGTAAAGTAAAGGTAATAGCTCAAGTCTTAAATCCCAATACCAAGACACAATAAGAATTAACTTTTAAACACTGATATGGAAAAAAATAAAATATCAAAACAAAGAGGTGCTGTGCAATGCTACCATACATCAAAAACATCTCTTGAACCAATTTTTAAAGGCATCTCACTCCTCGCACTGCCAAAGAACAACGTCTCCATCGCAATTTCAAGCTGCCTCACTTGTGATATATTTTTGTTTTTTAACTAATTTTATTTCCCAGTGCATAAGGAATGATAATATGTCTTAAAAAGTTTTCTTGGTGGAATAAGGTGTGCTTGCAGTATCTACAATGAGTGTACCTATCCTAATTGTGCTATAGGCTTTCTCTAATTGGGTTCGATTCTAACTTGAGCTCTGAGGCTGTGGTACAGAAATGCTATCAAGACCTAGTAAAGTTGCTTGGGTGACATTTGCAAAAAAAAAAGAAAAGAAAAAAGACTTGAATATGACGTGGCCACATAAAATTGCTAACACATCCTCTGAGTAAAGTGCATGTCTGAAATTGGCTACTGACTTGGCTGTCTGCTTGCCTTTGATGTCTGCAACCCTGACCTTAAAAGGGACAAGTCATTATACAAGTGTGTGTCAGAGAGACATCAACAGGGCAAGAAGAAATTTACTGCTTACTTAAACCACAGTGACCTTAAACCTGTGAGCCCACATCAAAGTTGTCCACTTGCTATGTATTACATGCGGTACTTTCTCTTCAAATTAGGAAAACATACCCTTATGAGTAACATGTGCAAGTACGCAAAAGAAAATGATGTCAAAGAAAATACACACATAAAGCAAAGATGAATAAACATAAACTTTTAACACTTATATTACTACCAAGAGTAATTACTATGCAATTTAGCAATATAGTCATTGTAAAATGTTTCATTATCATGAAATCAGTTGTGACAGTAAAACAATTCTTGTATGCCCAAACTGGATGTAGTATAAGGAAAAGGCAAATGCCTCCACTAGGATGTGTATAATTTAATTATGGGATATGAATAGGAGTAATAAATACACAAGTGAAAAGAGTAAGCTACCACCTTGTGATTTATGCCTCCTAATAAGGCTGCAGCTCACTTGGGTTCATGACAGCCATTATTATGAGTTATGGTGGTCTTAATGAGAACTGTGGCAGTGTCTTTTCTCCTGGCCCAGGTCTTGACAGTAAAATAATGCAGACGAAGGCAAAAAAACCCCAAAACATGACCAGTCAATGACCTGACTTTCCATCACACAAATTACAGGTAGACAAAGAGATGTTTCAGTCCAGACTTTACACAGATTTAAAGGCAATGAAATGCAAATGCAAATGAAGGTTCCAAAAAGAAACAATCATTAATTCAATAAATGTACATTTGTGTATGGGAGAGTCTCAAATGTGCCATTCATTCAGTTTTGTCGCTCAGTGCATCATGCCATGTCACATGACAATATGACTAAACAGTGGCTGATGTTGTTCTGTGAATAATGCTGTTGTGCTAATTAGAAGAAAGAAGACCACAAAGCTCAGTGCGTGGAGAAAACCATATGACGCAAAAGGACTAAGTCACATTGAGAAGAACAATCCCACAGTGATGTTTATTATGCTGAAGTGTTTGTTACATAATGGTTCTAAATTTGCGCCTGTGAGAGAATATTTTTTTCTTTTACTGAGTTCATTTTTTTAATTTCCTGAGCGCATTTGTAAACTAGACCTTCACTGGCCTGACCTGGTTGCTAGGACACCTGCCTTGGGCACGTGCCTGACTGTCTGACCTGACCTTTGACCCCACACTGCTCTTGCCCTTGTGACCTCAGCAGTGGTTTGGCACTCCATCTTACTGACCGCTCCAACCAAACCTCTGTGTGATATGTTTATGTGTGTGTGACAGAGAGAATGCAGAATGCAGAAGCACATAAAAGGGTACGATTCTGGGTCAGAGCATTACAGGGAACCAACATAATTCCACTGTGCAAATACAGCCAGAGTGGGAAATGGCTTTGTGTGAATAAGTGTGTGTGTGTGTGCGCGTGTATGTGTGCATGTGGTGTCATTCTGTCTTGCTAGCAGCAGACACAGGCTCGCTGGGGAAGCGTCACGCTTTTATTTATTCATCAACCTTCTGGGAACTGGCAATGAGAGACAAGGTCAGTACATGATTGCAAGCATGCGCACACACACATATGCACACACAAAATCCCTCCAGTCCACCTATAGAACAACCACATATACAGAAAGTGCTTTTCTAGGATACATCTGCCAACACATACTGTATACTGTAATGACTCGTGTTAAAATGGTGTCACAGTACACACAAGCAACACCAACACATACACACACACACACACACACCCACATACCCACACAGGCACAGGCACAGACACACACACACCCACACACACTGTTTAAAGAGACTTGTTGGCTGGCTGGGCCGTGAATCTGAGCCCAGAAAGCACACAGACCCCGTTAAACGCTGCCAGATCTGCAACACACACCCTATTAAATGCTCCAGATCAGCTGAGTCAGCACCCAAAAGTAGAAAAGAGTGGAGATTTAGACAAAACATTGAAACCGGGAGTAACCAGGAGAGACACACAAACACACACGTGTATGCAGAGACTCTCACACACACACAAAAAAAAACACACATGCGCGCACACACACAAAAAAAAACCACACGCGCGCACACAAAATGCTTTACTCATCATCATGTAGAGTGTGCTGACATACCAAACTCAAAAAGGTAAAGAACGGTTTATAGCTACAGAAACGCCCAGGAACAAAGAAAACTACAAACACAAAGGAACAATCACTTATAAAATCCAAAAAAAGAAGGACACACACACACACCCGCACACGCGCACACACACACACACACACACACAAGTTTAGGGAACACAAACATGTGCATGTGCTGCTTCGCATCTGGCTCCTCTTAGATCAAGACACAAAAGAAGTAGTATGTGCAGTGAATGTAGCATTGTGTGTGCGTGTGTGTGTGTGAGTTAGAGTGTGTGTGCATGCGAGAGTGTGCTTGTCATTTGGCCAGTGCTTTGATAGCTGGTGAATGAGGAGGAGGGCTCACCATGAGTCCAGACAGGAGAGAGAGAGGGGCCTGCTGCTGTCAGATACACAAACACAAACCACATGCAGCTGTTCAGCCTCTTCCTGAGAGGCCCGTGACACACATGCACACAAACACACAAATATCAAAAGACAACAAGACACCATAGCAACAGAGAGAAACATATTATTTTGATACTTGGGTAGTGGACAAGGGTGTGAGACTTTTTCCCAGCACGTGCATCTCAGTGGAAATCCTCTGCTTGGGCTTGTGTGTGTAAATGTGCCTTTGCCTCAGAGTGAGTGAGTCATCTAGTGGGTTGTGAGTCTGACTGTGGGGTAAAAATAGCCATGTGTGTCAAACATGGTTACAGGATGATGATGAAACAACTGGCTTTACCAGCTGCTCACACTTATACATTGATCTGAATGCAGAAAGCTCCTCAAACTCATTGTCTTAACTTACTGCACACACACTGTTACTTGGCTCTGCCCTCTCAACTCAGTAATATGGTGTGTGTGTGTGTGTGTATGTGTGTGTGTGTGTGTGTGTGTGTGTGTGTGTGTGTGTGTGTGTGTGTGTGTGTGTT
>JAQNCA010000019.1:5068654-5089659 GCA_029783725.1 Acanthurus tractus | reverse complement strand
GGGCTGATAATACAAGGGAGAAATGCACAATTCGAGCACTCTGTTCACTTTGTCAAGTAAAACTGACTTTGGAAACTGAATCCAGGACAGGACCACAGGAGGAAATATTGGGGGAAAAAAAGATGGTATTTTACCATTCTTGACGCCCTCCTCTATCATGCTCTTGGCAATGGGGGCCTGTCCCTGTCCCAGAGAGAGAGCATGGAAGTGCTCGCTCATGCCAGAGACCTCAGCCAGCTGCAGCAGGGCCCCTGTAGGGTCCACCCCAGGAGACAGAACAAAGATCAGAGGAGTCCTGCATGTGGATTCCTCCACAACCTGGGGAGAGGGCAGAAAAAGTGATTGAATGAGCAAAATAACTTGACATGGTATGGAACTGATGACCTACAATCAAATCGAATCACACAAATGAGATTCATATTGAAGACATTAGAACCAATATTCAGGACAGAATTAGCAACAAAGATTAAAGGGATGACAGTTAACACTTACAGCCCTCATGTCAAGAACAGGTGGCTCCACATAGCGAGAACCGAGGTTATTAACAATAAAGGAAGTGACGCACAAGGAGACGCGGTCCTGACGCAGGGAGCGTATTATTAGCATCTTCTGGAGCTGATTACAATTGTTCTCCCAATCACCTAGATGGAAAAAAAAGAACAACGGTATAACCACAGAATTCAGGGGAAAAGGACAGCAGTTTTAGAAAGAAAATAAGATGGGGAGATGTGTGATTTACATTAAGGATTATTCAGAGAGTTGGGTCAGGAAGTGCACAAATAGTAAAAAGGGGAAAGGCTTTGAGAAATGTAAGATAGAGGTACACTTAGATAGCCATGAGCAGGGGTTGAGGCATTTCCATTTGACATTTCCTGTTGTTATCCTCATACTGAGAAAATCTTTTTTTGACTAATGGACTAAAGTAAAAAAAAAATTAAAAAAAGGTGCTACCACACACACACAAACACAACACACATACAAATTACACATGATTGCTGGAGTAAACTATACTGCAGTGCTTTTCAACCACTGTGCTGCGACACAATGGTGTGCCGAGAGAGATCGTCAGGTGTGACGTGGAAAAATTTTCCCATTTCCATCTAATCTTTCATAGATTAGATGGAAATTAGATTTCACCTATTTTAAAAACCATCACTCAGTTACTGCAAATAAAAAAGACTCTGTCCAGTGCTTGTGTCTGCGTTGCATTGACAGGGGGAGCAATTAAATACTCTTCCACTAGATGGCAGTAGGAAGCTAAGTTTTGTTAATCAGAGACAACAGAATTAGTGAATTATAATAACTGAAGCATTGAGAGAGGCAACAGTGACAAAGATGGACATACACATGTTTATAAAACATGTTTGCTATTGCAGCATTAATGTCTGTGACAATATGTACGTCTCAGTCCACAGAAATTATTGAGGGAAAGTACATCTTACATTTATGAATAGCAGTGAAACATGTTCAATATTACCTCAGAAGAGTTCTGTTTTACTCTATAAATATTTTTGAAACTTGCAATTTCAGAGACAATAGAATTAGTGAATTCCAATCACCAATGCATGGAGAGAGTAGACAGTGACAAAGATGGACAAATATCTGAAAAGGAAAAGTACAAACTTTGAATTGGGCCCTTGTATGAGTGATGGTGAGAAGAAAGCAAAAACAGTGAGCTCAAGGCAATACAGCAAAAGTTATCTTTCTTTCAGATTTACTTTTACCAGGGAACAAACGGCACCAAGTCCGTTATGCTTGGTGGGGAAAAGTTGTCCAACAGTGCTATGGTTCCAGGCAAACTTAAATATCATCTCCAAACAAAACACCCGTCACTTCAACATAAGAATGTGGCGATTTTGGTTGACTGCATGAACAGACTGAGAAACAAGGAGGGCTACTAATGAAAACCACAAAGGTGAGCTAGACTCCAAGTTGCCGAGCTCATAGCCAAAACCAAAAAGGGTCATTTGTCAACATTTTTGTTGGGTGGTGTGCCGTTGGAGTTTTAATTTGTAAAAAGTGTGCCATGCCTCAAAAAAGGTTGAAAAGCATTGCTATACTGAACACACACAAATCAAATATAGAAAGCATTTTAAGGTACTATTAATTCGCTAATGTCATACTTAGTAAGAACCAAAAAATGTAAATGCACAGCTGTATGAACAAATTTTCTTTCTCACAATCCATTAGGAGAACACATTTCAATTTCATTGTTCCTACTAGAAAGAACGCTCTGCAGCAACACAGTAGAAAGAAAAGAAAAAAATCTTGCACAACACACACACAGACCTGGTAGTGAGGCATTTTCCGGCTCAGCGCTGGTGAACCAAAGGTTCCAGTCTCGCGGGTACTGTTCAAAAGAGGCCATGATGCCATGAAAGTTGGGCAGCTTATCCAGCTCTGTGATGTTGTCCCAGCAGGAGTCTGCCAGCCAACTGGCACAGGGGTTGTCCATCTGATCCTCCTTATCAAGTACCTAGAAACACCCCCATCAGACGATAGGTGGTCAAACTATGCTTTCAGTGTTTCAGTAAATATACCAAACAACCCACTACACACCAATCATTAGTTACATGTACGTATATATGAGTGTGTACATAGCATAGTCAGTATATAATTCACTAGTGAAAAAAGGTGGATTTAAAAAAAGTGAAGGCAAACTGTGAATGAAGTGGCTGTGTTTGAGCAAAACTTCTACATGTTTAACATTTAAATAATGAGTGGACTATCTTTTTGTTTATTGCAGTCCAAGCCTTTGAAATAAAAGGTTGTGTTTTGTTGGATCATCTAAAATTAAAACAGGCATTACGATGATGTTTGTGTGTTTTCTGTGTTTTCTTACAAGTCCTCCTCGGAGAAAGAAGCTGTACTCGTCCATGTTGAGTTTGCCAGCAACCTCCAAGATTTTGGCACACATTTGAAAGCTGAAGAGCAGCTTGTGGACCTCAAACAGACCACGACAGGCGTATCTACAGAGGTTGACACACTGACTTAGCTGGATTAACTTCACGGGCATCGTGTATGTTTTTGACTGATTTGCACCATACAAAAATTACAATTGAGAGTAAAAAGTTATGACGTACATGTTTATAAAACAAGATTGTTTTTGCAGCATTAACGTATGCGACACTATGTATGTCTCAGTCCACAGAAATTACTGAGGTAAAGAACATCTTACATTTATAAATCTCAGTGAAACATGTTTAATATTACCTCAGAAGAGCTCTGTTTTTACTCTGTAAATATTTTTGAAACTTGCAATTTCTGTTTACGCAATAGAGCAGGCTGCCAACTAAATGCAGGTGTGGTGGTTTGACCCCTGGCCACTCAAGTCGACTTAGCAAAATGTTATTCCACAAGACACTGAGCGCATGTTTGAACAGCACAATGAGATGCAAATTGTTTAGTGCTCAGTCACAGTGTAGTCGATCCCTATGTCATCTTTTTACAACAGTTACACGGCTCATTTTTATTTTTTAATCCATTACAGGTCCTTTTCATGTCTTAAAAAAACACTTCAAGACTTGAATTCACTTGACCTATGAATATGTACATGAAGACGTATTTAAATAAAAGGGCCTCTCTTGACGTGTCCTTTCTTACCTATACACTGCATATGTGTGGTAGTCATTGAGGTTGGTAATCCTTTCCTCCAGCTTGTGGCTGTGCTTGCTCTTTTCCATGCTAAGGTTAAATAAGTCAATGTAGGCATCCAGTGAGAACTGGTACATTGGATCAATGCGGCCCATGTCGTTCAAGATGAAGAAGAGAATGGAGGCTCGCTGGGCACATGGGCGGTAGGCCTGTTAAGAAAGAGCAATTTATATTTGATTTTGTTAAATATGCAGTCTAAAATTAATTAAAAAATATTTCCAGTTTTCCAGAGACACAAGTAATGACTTCAAATTGCTTAATTCTTTACCAATGGTTCGAAACACAAAAGCTGTTGTATTTATAATTTGACCCAAATTTCTAACCCCTTCATCCAAACACCTGACCTCTCTAGCAGAGTCAATCTTGATCTCGGTCTGTTCACTGCTCTCCAGCTGCTCTGAAACCTCAGTGGCTGTCAATTTGCTTGTGTGCAGGGTGTTTACCAGCTGCACGTCATCCAGCAGTGAGCCAGTTGCCTCATTCAGCAGCCTGGTAGATGAACACAAATGCATATAGAAGACAACAACAAAAAATTCCTATTTATACATAAAACCTAGAGAACATTATCATAATGACTACTCACTATGACAGACCAAGAAATCCATTTTCCATTTTCCAATCCATGTTCATAAACACCCACAAGGGTTATTAAAAAATGAGTCATGTGCTTTCTTAATACATATTACATAATAACTAAATATATTTAGAAAATATTTTTTGAAAATTTTGAAAAAACCTGCACTCATTACATTACCAACTGAATCAAAAGAAAACTTTGACTTCATTACATGCAGTCAGTGGTTTGAGGTGGGGGTTCATCAGGCTGCTGTCACTACAGCTAATTTTATTTTACTTTTTGCACTTGCCAAAACCAGGATGGAAACAATATGTGCATTTCAGTGGAAAAAGTGAAAGGTCACAGTGTCTGTGATGGAAGATGAACAACCTGAGGATTTCATCCTCCAGCTCCTGCAGGTTTCTTTTGCCAGAAGCAATGCTGATCACCAAAGAATCTTTCTGTTCTTCTAGCTCTGGTCGCTCCTTACGCACCACAATTCCCAGGAGCTGGGCTTCAAGACCCTGCACACAGACACATACACACACACACACACAGACACACACACACACACACACACACACACACACAAACACAAACACAAACAATTCCATGCGGAAATAGACAATTTAAAGCAGCAGTTTAGTCTCACAAATTGTATGCATGCATATATAAGAAAAAACACAGACACAGAAAAATCAAAAATAGACCTGGAGCAAAATCATTGGAGACATATCCATTCACACACACATACACACCTGTTCCTTGACAGCAAAGTTGACTATGGTGGTCTTTGAAGAAATCTCTGGTGTGTAGTGGGGGTTCGACAACTTGGTAGTGATGTAGAAACGGAACTCTGGACTGTACTCCACCTCCTTATCTCCCAGCATCAACAGCAGCCTGCCACCTGGAAAAAGCAAATGTGCACACCAATTTACAAACATTCACCCAAATCAAACATTCCTAATTTTAGCTATATATTTTCTTTACATAAATCATTCAAACATATTTGTGTATATGTGTTTGTGTGTGTCTGACCTATCCGTGTCAGGGACTTGTTAAGAACTGGGTTGAGAGAGGGATCCAACTCCTCCTGTACATTCTGCAGCAAAACAGGGTTCCCAAACTGGATAGCGTTTTCCAGCACCCGCAGGTAGTCAGGCATTTGAAAGTCTATCACTTTCAGACCCTGTACATGTTGACACACATACACATGACAGGAAACAAGGAGAAAAAATACGTAAAACCTTGATTTAATCAGGTAGTTTCATTTAGTTAAAGAGAAACTTGAGTATAGCAGCAGATATAGAAAACGCAAAAAAAACTGTCACAAACACTCACATATGTACAAGGAACATTAGAAATGACCAGACGTCTCTCAGTGTTTTAAAAGTTAAAAATCTAAATCTAAATCTATCTTACTCTCTTCATCTCCATGTTCTTGATCCACTTCAGGGCTTGGCCTTGAGGGTCCACCATCAGTGGCCATCTTTAAAAAAATGGAAGGAAATGAAACATGTTAAGATCTATTTTCAGTATAGACCCTTTTTTTTGCAGTGAACAGAACCATCTCAAACAATAACAAACCCAAAAGCAAAGTGACTTAGCATGCCTACCAGACTACAGCATATTTGGTGAGTAACAATTTAATGGCAAACTGTTTCTTCATGTACTGACCGGTTTCCTCGGGTGACTATAACTCCATTTTCAGTAGAAAATGCGTCAGACGGCAGGCCCTGAATGTTCCAGTCCCTCACTGCTGTAGGTTTGGATAGAAAAACTGCAAAACTGAACCCTGGTGTGAAAGGGATTTCCAAGTCCCTTACCTGAGGAAGGGCAAATACAGAGCAAGAGCAAAATCAAGAGAGAGAGGAGTAGTAGTAAAGCATGGGGATTTTTAGAGGGTATATGGGAAGATCTGAAATAACAGATCAGATCAGGTTATGTATGTCTCACCTCCTTCATCCAAATGGCAAGCAGCTCGTCTCTGTAGTTGGAGAGGAAAGGTCCCATGTAGGACAGGAAGGATGCTGCCAGCAAACAGTCTCCTACAAGGTATCCCATGTTTTCTTCAAGACCCTGAAGTACATTCACATCCACATCATTTAGGTACGGGTTTGTGTACAGTATTATCTATTTGTTCTTGTCTTATGTGTAGAAAGACACATTTTCCGAATAGGGAACAGTCACTATTTTTGTTGAGTATATTTGAGTGTGCATGTGTAAGGCCTACAGCAACTCTTTCTTCCCAGCGGATCCTCTCTCCAGCAAGTCCAGTCACCAGTTTGTCAGCTCGGTCCAGTTTCACCTCCATCTCATCTGACTTCTTCCTTAAACTCTCCTTCATGGCCAACTTATCCCCGTGCTGCTTTTTCAGCTGATCTAGCTTCTCCCCCACCTGCTCACACATGCGCAGCATTAACATACAATAACCTACTACACTACTACCTGTGTGCCTGTAAGTAAACCTGATTAAAGTTAGTGTCTACACCAGGTCAAAAGTCAGTCTGACTGCCAGATGTACTTGGTGTCATACCTCTTGCAGTTTGTTCTGAGCATCAGCCAGTGCAGCCTGTTTCTCTGCTAACTGGGCCGTAGCAGCATTAAGTTGGGCCCGTTTTGGCTCCACAACCCTGTAGATACGTCCATAAACCTGAAGGAAGAGTATACACATCCATGAATTTTTTTCTGCTTCCTATTTCCCTGTACATATATACTAATTTTATTAACAGTAATGGGTGTCACTATTTGATGATTTTTTTGCTAATATTTTTTGTTGCTGCCATGCAGTAATGCACTTAATGTGTAAGGATCATAATGGATTTGAGCGCATGTTCACATCATGCCAAAGTAAGTACAACAGTCTGCATGTATTACATTAATAACTTTTATATTTTAATTAATTACAAACTATAATATGTGCTTGTGGGTTTCCTATGACTATTTATATCTGCAAACAACTGTGAGAGTCTGTGTGTGTGATTGTGTGCTGGTAGCCAGTAGATACCCTCTTACCTCCATGGCTCTGACCCACATGCAGAGGGACTTGGCAGCCAGTGATACTTTGCCAATGATCTCTGGTTGGAAGTCTGCCTGTCGGCAGTACTGGCCAATCTTCTTCAACACACGGTCTGAGATATTGTCCTTGTCAAAGTTAACCAATGTTTTGATGAAGTTGGACTCACCTGCCAGAAACATTTTAAGGTCACATAGGTCAGAAAAGCATGAGAGAATAGAAACTTTTGTGTCCAGTTCCTCATAAACATGGCTCTCAGTTTGATCAGTTTCTTTAGAATTAATGTTCTCAAAAAGAACAAAGTGCTGTCTTATTTTTTGTGCATCACCTGAAAAAAGACACCTCTGTCTGCTCTATGGCAAAGAGAAAATTGCACTTTAGACTGACCAGATATAGCAGTTGAAAATCCCCTTCCTTAAAGTTACCACCTCACTGTTTACATGTAACTGTACACAATCTGTTTCTTTCTAGTGGAAAGTTATTTCTTTTTTTTTTAAATACGACTTCACTTCTCTGAAATACTGTGTTTCTTTGCCAAGCTCTTCCTTCATCCACCCTTAAACTCTGTACTATTGCTGTCTCTCACCCAGCTGTCTCTTGGCCTCAGCCCAGGAAGGCTCTTTGCCCTGAAGAATCATGACAGCCTGCATCACTGTCTCCACCAGTGCTGGAGGACGGCCATATGACTTGATTTCTGTCATGTCCTTTTTATTTAGAGACTCCAGAGCCTGTGCACAAAATGTATAAAAAAGTATTCAACTACAAATAAGAATAAAGTGAGCACATTTAGTAAAGACAAACATACCAATAGATTACCAGTACAGATGAAAAGGATTGAAACAATCATCAGAACAGATATATACCTTCATGGCCTCTTCCAGGGCAGGCAAGGCCTCATCCAGGTCTCTTTGTGCATTCTCGGCCATGGCTTTACACTGTAACTCTTCTGCCCCAATTTTCTCACTGTTAGCACTCACCGCCTCAACACAAACACACACAAACATACTCACACAATCTGCCACAAAAGTCTCTTTCCTATTAGCCAACTACCACAAACCTGTCCAAACAGAAATCAATAATAAACTTTTTCCATCAAAATTTTGAAGTAACTCCTTAATCTATTTAGCAATTAGTTTGCATGTGAAGACGTTTTGGTGATTACATTCTGCTGCTTGTCAGCTTCTATCTTCTGCTGTACGATGACTGACAGGTACTCATCACACTGTTTCTGAAACTCTGCAACTTGCTTCTTGGCTTCCTCCAGCTCCACAGACATGGCCTCCACCTTCTCTCGTGTGTCACTGATCTTGTAGAGGCCATTACGCAGCTTGGTTACCTGCTCCCCCAATTCACTTCGTTTCTCTGCCAACAGTCTGGATAGTAACGTACATACATACACACACAGGGGCAGTCAAGAAAATTGGCAAAGTGATTGTGATTGACAGCCATTTAATAAAATTAATCTACAGAAATAACCATCTATGCAAATAGGAGAATTGGCAAAACTTGCAACTTTGGCTAAATAACATGTTATTCAACTCGGACAGAAATAACTTTTACACTGGAATCAAACAAGTTAATGCAACAATGACAACAGAACCATCTTAGTGTCACTTCGTCAACCAAGTATGAGGCCCTAAAGACACATAAAAGATGTGAAAGTGGTGTGAAAGGAGAAGCAAGAAGACCTAAAGGTGAAGGTACCTACTTCTTGTATCCAGACACCAGCTCCAGGTAGTTGGTTGGTGTCACATAATTATGTCTCCGCAGCTCCAACTTCATCCTTTGAGATATCTGTGCTACTGACTGATGTGTGGTCACAAAGATACTAGCAACCTTGGTCTGGATCTACAACAACATACAAAATGTTAATTCAACGAATAGCTGATAGGAATGCAACTCCAGGAGATAAGTTAAGTACCATTCAGTCATTAGAGTGGCAATTAAAATAACACTGAAGAGTTTGAAACAGTGCAGATAAAATGGTAGATTTTTGTTATTTTAACTTTTAAATTTGTTTAATTTACACAAGATTGTTCATGTAATACTAGTTCTTGGAAAAAATTGATCACATGTGACAGGACAGAGTTAACTGTTAACATAAAAAAAAAAAAGTATAAATGAGGTGCAATAGGAAATTTTGTGCCACAAATGCAATTTGAAGGGGACAATCATGTTGAGTAGGCAAGAAACCAATTCTCTCAAAGTGAATAACTGGATAGTAAAGCTCTCTTAGGGATGTGCTTGAGTGTTTGCTTGCGATCCTCACCCCCTCCAGGTTGCCTAGCTCCAGTCCATCCAAATATCGCTCGGCTACCTCCAGCAAAGCATCTTTGGGCCACTCACAGAACCAGTCAATGGAGGTGCAGTTGACAAGTGCAGGGTACTGAAGGATGCGCTTTCTGTTTGTAGAAACAGAAATTCAGTTACATTGATGTGTTTCTATAAAGATCCCCACACAAAGTCTGTAAACTAGTTCAGGTACTCTTGTCAGCTGGTCAAGAAAAAACATCTTTGGAAAAAATTGAAGTCATTATTCACCCAGAATGGTTTTTCAATGCTGGAATACCCAAGCAAGCATTAGGCAGACTGACACAAGAGCTTCTAGCAGACTCATTTTGAGAGAACCTCCAGGAGCAAGGTGGCAGAGTACGTTTGGGACCTACAGTGAGGTTTTGCTGGTTAATTGGTGTATCAGGGCACCCTGAGCTCTGGCAAATGTGATATAGATTCTGCTAGCAGTAGTGTTTAGAGGGCCAAAACACCATGTCATCCAGGGAAGGTGATTTGCCATGGTAATGGTCTCTGCTAGTCCGATTAGCAGCATCATATGTGAACATTACCTCCTGACAAGAATTACAACCAAGCCTTCAATGCTTGGTGGGGAAGAGGTGTTTTTTGTAAGAAGAATGTGTGTGACAATGAAAAGAGAGAATACCAGAAAATGTGTGTTTATCTGTGTGCATGCAGACAGCTGGCGCACTGTCAGTACATCCATTCTGTTCAGTTTGTAAATACAGCAAGCTTCATGTCTTGCAGAATGACCAATCACCAGAAAATAGACCTCATTTTTTTAAAGAGCAAGTGTCCATCAGTTTCTAACACACTATCTTATAGTGAGGCACGACTCACTTACCCTCTCATTGTCATGCTGTGCAGTACTTCTGAACTTCTGACTACACTAATTTTACAGTACCCCTCTGCAGAAGAGTACTGTAAAAATTATTTATTCATTCAGTCAATATCTGCAGTCAGAGAAATACAGACTACAGGATACTTAACAGAATACTGATGCTACTTAAAGGCAGTATTCTATTGTGTGTAAAATAAAATAACCAGAAAATAAACTGAAAATTATTTGTCTCATGTAATCCAGAGTTGTTAGGGCAACAATGCACATACAACTGCTTGAGAAAAGTTGTTTAAATGCTGTGACTCTTAACTCTGTAAGTTTTGCATGTTGATTCATACTGTGCTAATGTCTATACATGTGCGTTTCAATAACAAGACTCTCAAAGGAGATGAGAAAAACACAAAGGGAGAATCATGTACCAGGAAATACTGAGGAACACAATGCACTGGAAGACACAATATTAGAACTTACCTAAAGGGCTCTCCCACTGGGCTCAGACAGAGAACTATGTGTAGGTTGTTCCTGACTCGCTCTGTCAGGTAGCTAAACAAGGTGTCAGGAGTCTCCATCAGATTGTCTTTTCTAGCAGACTCTGACAAAGAATTACACACCTAGAGGCAGAATGAAAACACAGACATTAGATAATGACAGTTGGGATAAGGTTTTACTTTGACTTGAGAAAGGTTTTTGATATAAGCTTTAATGATCCATACAAGGATGAGATCATGCAGTATGAGTTAAATACATACTGAAGGCTGTATGTCACACACGGAAGATTTCAAGAGCACACATAAAGTCAGCTGTATTTAAATAAAGGACTAAGAATATTAAATTATTAGAAAACATGAAATAGGGTTGTACTGGATTGCTTTAAGCTTCTACAACACATTTACATTTGAATTCTAAATCAGCATTTTAATTGTGTAAAATATTACACACATTGTAGTGCTTCAAGAATTGTGTGGATTCCATGGGTGGAGCAGAAAAATGACACTGGCAGACAGGTGCTAAAGATGACAGAATAAAAACCTGGGGTTCAATAATTCTGCCCTGATCTGGGGCTGTTTTTAAATTTTTGGGGATTAAAAAAAGGATTTATCCTAACTTTAGCCATCCAATGATCCACTATGATGTCATGAAATATGACCATGAGAATGAGAAGCATGACTTGAAAACTTCAGAAGAGATTCCAAATGTTGTGCTATGTATCACCTTTAGCCATTAAAACTTCCCCTTGCCCCAAAAGTGTTCAGTAATTTGACCGACACCAACCTTTGTGTTTTGTCAAGGCAAATGCACTCTATACACCTCTACAATCAGTGGGTACAACCTTAGCCAATGTAATTTTCTCTACTACTATCTGGATGAATTTGAATTCATTTACATGTGTTCTCTGTTGACTTCATAAATTGCAATATATGTGTGCAATATGCAAGTATGCAAAAACATAGGAAAAAATAGATAAAAGGCCAAAAATAATATGAGGATTATACAGACCTCAACAAACTCATCCTGCTTGTAGAGGTTTGGTACCTCTCCAGAGCTCAGGATGTTATTGATGTCTTCTAAGAAGGATTCATCAACAATCTGGGTGTCACTGAACAGGAAGACTGTGGGCTTGTTGTCCACACCAGTCAAACGGTACAGCTTCTTTATGTCTAAAAATCAAGACAGAAAAACTGCTGTTGTAACATAGCTGATGACAGGTATTGACTGCACATAGACTGAGGTAATTCATGAATAGCTAAATTCAGGGTTAATCAGTAAAAGGCTAAACTTATGAAATTTTAAAAATTAAAAATGTAAGTTTATTGTGGTTCAAATCTTGTTTAATTACCATTTAAGGAAAAACGGCTTTTAGAATAAAATTTAAATTACACCAATGCTTTCCCTTTTTTCGAAAACATCTGTGACTATAACAGTAGTGTGCTTGATCTCACCTTCTCTAAATTCCTGTTTGCGGTACTGCTTGGTGACTTCCACCTGAAATATTTGGTATTCACAGATGAAGGCAGCCATCTTAGACAGGCTCTGTCTACCAGAGCCCCCAACACCAACCAGCAGCATGTTTCCTCGCAGCTGACTGATCACACGTACTATACGGGTTACTGTGGATAGACAAAGGCAGAAACAGCACCAAAATCTTTTACTCACAGTATTATTCACAGTATTATTACAATTGCCATGTGTGGCACTTGAAGAACTGACAAGTATCTCTTCCAAATATCTGGATACTTTGTCCTTATAAAACATCTAGATATTTTTTGCACTAGACAGGTCTTCGTGGTCCTTCAGTGTGCATGGAATTTTCATTCACATTGTACAGACAACAACAAGGCATAAAGACAAATGTTGATCCATGTTGTTTCTATAGTAATGTAGTGCTATTGATTTGCAGTGGCATGTGGTAAAGTGGCACACTGACAGCAGCGTGAAGAGAGCAGAGCTGGTGCAGAGACGCGATTCTCTCTTTCAGCTCAGGGGAGCTTTTAGCTGCGCCTCATGCTGTGTTTTTCAAAGGACTTTCAAACTGGGCTAAAATAAAAAAAAAGTAAAATGTGAACATAGCAAAGACAGAACAGAGGACAGCAGATGAGGGACTCCTATATTGATTGAGTACTGTGATGGATTGACTGGAGATAATGTCACAGGGGGAACTGACTGTGTGGGTAGATGCATAAGGAGAGTTTTGTAAACAATGTATTTTTTCATTTAAAATACGTGTATGAGAATGTGTGTGGAGTTTTGTGTCATGCTCTCAGACGTACTGTGTTCGATGGCGTCTCTGAAGAGCACCAGGGTCATGGGCACTGCACCAGGTGTTAGATTGTAGTCCTCCAGTTGGGTTTCCATGAACTTTTTCAGGCTTTTCACATCCTGTAAGTCCTCATACACACAAGACTCACTCAGGAAATCACCTAAAACACACAAAGAAAATAATAACTAAACACTTGTATACACAGTCCCGTGTTTTTTTATATATGTATTAGCCTCATAATGCTTGAACTGAAGTCCTTTATCAGTCCATTGTAAGAATAATTTTACACTCACTAATGTGATATTAATACTGCTGTGTGCATATAAAGGTGTGCAAAATAACAAATGTACCAAATATTGGTGGTTGTTTGTTTGGGCAGATGCTGTGGAAAGTGAGGTCGAAGAGGGAGCCCAGTTTCTCCCCAAGCAAAGCAATAAACATCTCCATGTCAGTGTGATCTACAAGCCGGTCTGAGAAAACCCTGAAAATCAACCACAAAAACATTCAGTGTTATCATACTGTCTACAATGAATAATGAAATAGAGAGCAACGTATGTACGCAATTCACCCACACAATAATAAAAGCAACTGTATATTTTGGCTAACTTAAAATAAAGTATAAGAGCATTTACAGCTTGATATGTCCGAGGCATCAGCTGAAGGATAATAAAGGCAATTTCATAATGAGGCTTAAAGGTCAATGATATCATGAAAAAACATCCTAGGTCACCTGAAGCATTCATGAATCCACAGTCTTATTATGTTGTTTTTGGTGTCATGGAAGTCTGGGTGAGCTCTTAGAAGACCCTGAAACACCTAGAAGGGATGGATCAGAAAAAAATAGAGAAAGACATTTCATCTAACATTTTATTAAGCACATTCCTAGGGTATCTTAAAGTTCTCTTAGAAATCTGGGTTACACAGTAATCACTGTGACCAAGTTCAATATGTCTTAGTTAAGCTGGTTATTCCAAATTACCCATGTGAGGCTTAATGCAGAGTGATTTTCTATGTTGAACTCCCTCGAGTTGCAATTTCAAAACAAACATTTTAAAGTTCTGCTTGGTACCATACTTGTTTTGATCTAACCTCTACTAATGTTTTTTGTGTACCTTGGAGATATCCCTGAGGTTAAAGAGGTAATGTATCTTGGTTGGGGTGGGAAGAAAACAAGCTGAAACATCATTATACAGTTCTAAGGTGGCCTGAGTCAGAATCTCTCCAATGGGCTTCAGCTCCTCCTTAAACTCCTGTAGCTTCTGGTTGATCATGGTGCTGTAGATCCGCTTGATCTGGGACTCCTGCATGAAGAGAAGTCAGGTATGTACAAGTTTGGAATGTCTTATAAACGCACAGCCATGTCAATAAAATACACAGATCTGGGCAAAGAAATACAGAACATGTTTTTTCTAAGGGATGCGACAAATCCATTTCATGTTGTTAATTTCATGCATAAAAAAGTCAAACAACTCAAGTGTCAGGTGCTCGCTTCCTGAATGCAATATGGTTTCACAAACAAGAAGGATAAATGAAAAGCACAGAAGAGGCAAGAAGTGATCTGAAGAAAACATGAACAAAATCAGCAGGAAGACCAGGTTTAGTACAAAACCACGAAATGATACAAAACACACAAAAAGGGGGAGAGAGAGATAGGAATTGGTGATCAATGCCTTTTTTTTTAAAAAGTAAGAACAGAAAAAAGCGTGCTAAAGTGTAAGTAAAATAAATTTTCAGTTGGATGCATTATTTGACAGAGCTGATTGGTGACTGATCAGTGTGAGAGGTTTTAAGTCCGTAATGTTAAGTCAAAACAGTCCAAAATATAAGCTTGTAAAACTATTTCACTCTCAATCGTCTAAAAAAATTTTTGAAGGGCATCCAATATTCAGCAAGATCAATTTTGGTTCTGCCAAAATTTGAATCCACCTGTTTTTACAACCAAGAGACTTGTCACATACATATCCTTTGCCATGTCAACTCTAGATACTAAACATGCAAATGCCAATTTAACATAATCTCATGATTTAAACTGGTTGAAAAGAAATCAATATTAATCTATAAATCTAATCAAAATTTACAACAATTATTGGAGAACTATGTTCAATCATTTTTAATTGAAAAATAATGTAACAAACATTATTTGGAGTTTTGTCTACCTGAGGTGTACTACCATCCAAACTGCATAGGTTACCATGTAATGTGACACAAACTACTTTTATATGATCCTGAACTCAGCACATTCAAAAGGCAATATTAACCTTTTTGCAAAAGGAAAGAAGGAGAATGTTGAATGGAGAATGTTGTTTTTACATTTTACTTTTTCTCTCACTTTTCACGTTTCCCAAGAACTGAAACTTAGTCAGCTTTTTCCCAGGTTTTCCAGAAAAGGTGGGAGCCCTGTTCAATTTATTGCCATAATTTGTCACATTAATTCATCAGTGGCATGGAATAACAGAGAGGAAAAACATTCAGATGGACCTACACAAGGGAAGATCATGTTGATTAGGTTGAATCGACTTTGTAAGCGACCAGAAATGTGAGTCCTTCCTCCACCAGGGGGGCCCATGGACGCCAACAAGAACATGTCCTAACAAAGCACACAAACACACATAAACATGACAGAAAATTGTCATGACAACGTCCGTGAATTTAATTAAATTGCACATCTAAAGCTCTTTTCCCACTTGCAAACGGTAATCATAAAGGAAAAACTAAGAAGGCAGCTCATCAAAATGCCCTTTCTCACCTTGACAAACTTTAGGGTCTGTTTCTGGCGATCATACCAAAAACCATAGTCAATCCAGAGACGCAGCAGTTCCAGCGGTGGTTGAGAGCCAAAAAGGTCATGGGCTGGCATGTTAAGGTCATCCAGGAAGCACAGCAAGCGCTTTCCACCTGCTGGCACAAACACGCCCTTGGTTCTCTTCTCTATGCGGCTTTCCACTATGGCTTGGATGTTATTTGAGGTAGTCTGCACAAAAATGAGACAGAGACAGAAATAATTAGAGTTACCACCTTCCCACAGCAAAATTTGAAGTTTAACAAGGTGCACTAATTCCTAAATACATATTATCAATTTCATAGCAGAAAATGAGACGGATGTAGAGGTGAAAGGAGGGACAAATGGTGGATCTAGAGCCATTAGATTAGCACTGGACTGTGGGGATGATGGCAATTACAGTGTAAGGCTCGTGGTGTTGGTGGGGATGGTGGGGGGCTCTTACATAGCCCTTTATCATTGCTGTCCAGCACTTATTTCCAACTTGGAGCAATGCAGCACTCTGACTCAAACTGTAGTAATATCAATATGAAGGGTATTTAAAGTCACCATGTGTTGAAATGGAAGCAACTGCACTGACACACAGAAGTGCACAAGCACATACACAAAAATCCCCTGTATTCAATCATCTTCATGTGATGGGTGAAGGCACCTCATTCAAAGTCATACATAGCTGATAAATAAGATGTGCGTACCAACATGTACATATATAAGTGAATTCTATTCATGAATGGCATTTATTGATTGTACTCTGAGAAAGCATTTGTTATCCAGCTATGTGGACATGTTCACATATTTAAATACATACTGTGGTAGTTATATCCTATTTTTCTCTTTGATGAGTTAGCAATTTCAGGCAAAGAAGGACATCCTTTAGACAATTCAAATTATGTTTTTATGTTCAAAGACAAAATAACATTTACAAAAATGACAGTTTTCAAAAAAGGGGGACAAAACATAACACATGAACACAGAACTGACCTACATAGTCACACACAGACCAAGTAAAGAACCAACCTGTGAAGACATGTTGACAGTGAGTGCAGTCCACTTCTTATCTAATCCCAGTAGGACACTCTGTGCCACTGAGGTTTTACCAGTGCCCACTGGCCCAGTGAGCAACACTGGGTACTGTGCAAACACCAGAGCCTTAACCAGAAAGTTATACCGCACTGTGTCCACTGTAGGAACCACAATCTTATAAAAAGGAGCACTGCAGGAGAGAACAAGGGCAGAGATATAGATCGTCTTTAAAAGTTAAGTAACTCAGTCTGCTGTAATGGATGAGACATCATCACACACACACACACCCATACACACACACACCCATATATGCGTACAACAGTTGATGTAAGGGGTATCTAAGACATCCTGATTTCTTACTCAGCGTTGTAGCGCCATCCCTTTGGCAGCTTATCCTCAAAAGAAGCCCAGGTTTTGTTCTTGGTGTCCACATAATACTCATAGACTGTGTCCTGAAAGAGTTTTTCATATAAAAGGTTCAGATAATGTTGGTGGTCACTTAGACAGATTCATTCTGTTTGCATGTGACAAAGGGGAGCACAGTGTTATCTCTTATTACATATCATTGTGCCTGCTGTGCATTTAAAGTTCTTACATTAATCCAACCAAGAGTTACAACTGTAAAACAAATGAAACATTATATTTATATGATTCAGGTAATGATTGTAGGCAAAAAGTGTTTGTCTTACAACACAGTTTGGCACAAAATAGGACTCACTTTTAAACTTACACATTATTAGGTTTATTTTTCATTACCAGACTAACTTGTGTCACCAGTTTGTAAACAAATATGCTTCACAAAAGACCTTGATGGGGAAGGTGCCCTCAATCTCTCGTAGGAAGGTGTCTATTCTTTTGCGTCCATCCTCATCAACAGAGGCACAGATGGACCAGATAAGGCTGAAGATGAACCAAAGCTCCACCATCCTTCCCAAGTTTTCTGTGTCAGAAGTATTTACCTGCAGATAGTGAGAGCATTCACGTCACATTACATTCACAAAATGAATCCTTAACAGATGATGTCAGCTTTTGTTTTGAGATTTATTTTCTTAGTTGGAGTCAGGTAACTTTTCATTGGTGGCAAGCCTTGAGGAGGTAAAATCAAATACCATTGAGGGTTAACATTTAAAGCCTGCTGGAAATGCATGCCCAAGGGTGGGATTACAGTGTGCAGTATAGGTTGCAGATTAAAATCCTACTTCTACTTCATACCCCATTGCTGGATGTGGCCAGGGAGTCATAGAGACGGCATAGGGAGGTCACTCCATTGAGCTCAGTGATGGGAATCAGCTCCCTGCAGTTGCTCTTCTTATAGTTCAGGGTGCTCTCTATGTATTTCTCAAACAGATCCTTTAAATGGTCCACTTCAGCCTGTTAAGAAATTATGCAATTGAGAGATCAAAGGGTGGTAAAGTAAAAGAGAAGATATCAGAAAAAGAGGTAATAAAGTGGGAAATATTCATGAATGTTTCCTATTTTCTTCTAATAAATGTGTTAATAAAAACAAAGAGATATTAAAAAGTTATTATGAGTTAGTGTATTGTACCTTTGGTCGCTTGTCCAGCCAAGACTGAACAAACGGCTTCCATCCCAGGTCAGTGTAATCGTTGTAGACCATCCCACAACGGGACACTGTAGCTGGAGAGGCCATCGCCAGGTTCTCCACCTCAAACAGCAGAGACACCTATGGCAAACAGAGTTTTTCTGTTGTGATTGTTTTTATGTACATAATTGACTACAACACATATGGCATATAATTTGATTTTGTTCTATTAGTTTATTTATTTGGGACCAAACTTGATTTATTACATCAGATTATTGAACTAACTACTGATGAATTTGGATAATTTTTCTTAAAAAAAAAAATATATATATATATATATCTATATATATACCTCCTGAATGAATATACATTATCACCATAAATTCACTGTGACACCACACACAATGTGCACCAATTTCTACACTGTAAGGCTCTTTCTGGCTCAGTGTCACACTTTCTATTAAATGACACTTTAATACTTATATGATGGAACCATCATTGATGTTTTTTAATGTTTTTTTGTTATGTATAATGCATGTGAGTCACGTTTCCAGCTCTGTCCTCACCTGCTCAGGCAAGGAGATTCTCTCTCCATTGATAAGTGTGAGCACTTTGTTGTCATCCATAACAGAGTTCATACTCTCTATCCAGAGAGTGTCAACAGGCCCATCAAACACAATCCACTTCTCATCTGATTTCTCATCTGAAGAATGGAGAGGAGATGCAGTATAAAAAAGGCAAAGATACACTACATACACCACTAAGATACATATACATATACTTAAAATAACATGTGCATATGTGCCATATGCACAAACAAGAGACTGGGTACTGAAGTGAACATTCAGTTAAAGGGAAACTACAATACCTACTTAGTATGTACAACAACATTTGTTTTCAGTTTCAGTACCTGCGCAGGCTAATCTCATGACAGATGACAGCACTCCGTCAGTCCATTCATTGGAGGAAAGGTCATTTTCTCCATACAACTCCCCCAGACTCATGGCCTTGGGGTTCAGAGGATACTCCTGTTGTACCACAGTGACCAAGACATAAAAAGAAAGTGATGAAAAAAATGAACAAAACCGGATTACTATTGTAAATCATAACAACCAAAAACAGTTTTTCAAGAATAAGTTAATGTCTTAAGGGTTAAGATCCAGACATATGTGGTAAGAGCTGAGAATTCAAACAATAAATATTTTTTTTTCTGTGGCAGATCTCCTCTCTTAGATTGTGCAATCAGACTATCTGGAACAAACTGCAAGAGGTGAAATTTCAGTACATTCTTAAAAAATCTGAAAAATTTCAGTGACTGAATGACAGTGTATTGTATTCCATCAACACCCACCTGGACCAGCTGAAAGTCAGGCTCTCCCCTGTGATGCAGGGCAGTGAGGGCAGCCTGCAGAATCCTCCAGGTGACACTCTTAGCGCTGCCTGTCTTGCCGACCAGCATGGTGGAGTGTCGAGAGTTTTTGGTCTCATAAAGTTGAATGACTTTGGTCATGGTAAAAGGGGTCACTTGCAAGCCGCTCTGACGAAGCTCCACTTCTATTGCCTCCTTCAACTGCAACAAAATGACAGCCAAAGATAAAAGTTAAGACCCCTCCTTGAGTCTCAACATTAAGTGGAAAGACATTTCTAGGTGGAAATGAGTAATTTTTCCAAATGTATCTGTATCCAAAAACCTGCTATCTACTCTTGGACAGTAGATTGAGTCATGACAGACAAGGAACAGAGCAGATATGGAAAAAGAAACATCAAAGCTGTGTTGAATATTCAGCCTGCATTTGTGTGCTTTGCCTGAGCTTTGCACATGATGATGCATATCTGAAATATTACACAACTATATATCAGTGATCAGCAGTTATTAGCACTCTTTATCATCCACTGAAGTTAAAGAGACAGTCACATTAAAAGACAGAAACACTAATGTTGATAAGACATTCACAACATTGATTGATAAGTGAGACAGCAGATGCAGTAACAGCAGTGGTGCATTGAAGTTGTTCCACTGAGCAAAGCATTCAAGTTTCAGTATCAGTGAGAAAAGGATATTTTGTTTCAACAAATAGACTACCCTCCCATTACAATAAGAGTTTATTCATACATATTGGTACTGTAATGAATTTTAAGAGGAGCTGGAAGCTCTCTGGACAGCCTATAAGGGCACATGCACTGCAGTTGAACAGGGATCAAAGATGAAGGAGAACTTCATATAATCTGAGTAACTGTAACAAAACAAAACAAAACTAATATTACAACAAAAGGAGTACTGATCTTGACTGTGACTCACCGTGCCATAGTCTATAATAGGTGTTTCGACAGCAGGGAACAAGTCCTGGATGATCCCACTGAACAGTGGCAGGTCAGTGGAGGTCAGCTTAGCAATATTCATATCCTTCATAGCCATTAGCAGGATCTGAAGGAAAAGATACAAATACAGACTCACAACTACACTTCCTCTTGAAGGAAAATAACTGATGACAGTACAGTTTGGGTTTACTGCCTGCAATTACTGTGCAATTCAGAGTCTTTTT
>JAQNCA010000019.1:5044113-5067701 GCA_029783725.1 Acanthurus tractus | reverse complement strand
CTCTTGAAGGAAAATAACTGATGACAGTACAGTTTGGGTTTACTGCCTGCAATTACTGTGCAATTCAGAGTCTTTTTAGAATAGTTTTTTGTCTAGTATGTTTACAATACAAAAAAACGGATTACAAGGATTAGAAAAGTGAACAAAAAGACATCTAAAGCATTTGTTTCTTTTTGTATTTAGTTGTTTAATTGCTTCAGAAATGAAACAATCTTTCAGTATTTCTGAGTTCTCAGTCTGTGTTAAAAATAAAATGACATACTTGATGTCATTTTGTTTTCTTGTTTATGACTTGTATTTTTGACTTACTCCACAATTTCTTGTCTTTAAGAAAATGTGTTATTTTATATACTATACATTTTATCTAATTAAAAATCTATTAATTACTCTTCACAGGTAGAGAAAGTTACTATTGAACATAGTTAAGTCCAGGTTATTATTGGTTAGGCCCTGAAACACAGCTCAGGTTTCTCATGTGGCCCTTTGGAGAAAATAATTGCCCGCCCCTGGCCTAAAGGCTTCCAATTAGCCATTAGTAAGTTATCCATGACAGAGAAAAAGAAACAAAAAGACAGAGAGAAGAAAAAGATAGACTTACTTCTTCATCAGGGACATTTGGGCAAGAGCGGCGCTTCTTTCCAGCATAGCGAAGCAAAGAGGTGAGTGCACGCAGGCCAAAGTCATAGTGATCCTGTTTAGACAGCTGCTGCACTGCCAGAGAGTACAGGGTGAACACCTTCTTAGCCAGAAGCTATGGGGACAAAGAAATAGAAAGACAAGTTAGCATAAAAAGAGAAAGTAAAGTAAAGACACAAAGGAGGATCGAGGGGAACAGATGAGTGTCATCTTAAGCAGGATTAAAATTTGCAGTATAAACCAGAGATGAGCCAGGCTCACTTGGCAGGGCAGTGTGTCAGTAAAGCATGTCAATGAACATAAATCCATCCCATTCCTCTGTAAAGCTCAAATACAAGTCTCAAATCATAAATCTGTTCAACCGTACAGCCAGTTTGCATTGCAGAAAAAAGAGTAAGGAGAGATAAGCATGTGAAGTGAATTTTTCATTTGTCTGTCTGGTTGTCATCCTGCAGACCAACGCAGTGTGTGGACATCCACTCAAGCTGTCCCAGCCAGCTATAACTTGTTTTTGGAAGGTTTAGTGTTTCAATATTGTTTGGCTTTTTTTAATAACACTTGTTTTTATAAAAAAATATGTTTTTTTGTTCATTTAATCAATGAAAATGCTACCTACCCATTATATAAGCAGATTATGAGAAAAAGTCCCCCATATATTTAATCTGCAACCTCAGAAAGCAAAATTTCCAGTTGGAGTCATTTACAGAGCTCTGGGATTTTAACTTAGCGTTTTACTAGAGTTGGTATCTGACACTACTGGTTTACATGAGTTACATGCAACAGGTTACACAAGGAAAGGATAAGGCCTTAACCAGTTCCATGCTATGGTAATTATATATTTAAAACATGACTGGGTAACATAAATCCTCCTACAACCAGGATACTAGTGTACATGTAATGCACTGAAAATTGCTGGTCTTTATATTTGTCAAAAACCTAAATAGAACTTAATATTTCAAAGATGGATATGTAATAATGTAATAATATTTAAACGTTTAAGTGTGGAAGAGCAAATGAGAAACATTCTTGTACCTTAATCAGCAATTCATGATAATTCTGCATCCCCTGCAGCAGAAAGTGTATGCGTCCTAGCAATGGTAACCTTACTTTCACTGTTTTCTTCTTCTATCTTTTCCATCTTATTATTTTTAATTCAGCACACTTCTAGTATAACATTTCTTTGAGTGGTAGCACCTTGCAGTTGTTGAAGCCCTCTCCAAACAGTATGATCTCAGCGATCAGAGTAGAGTCCGGCACCACCATGGAGATAGGTCTGAACATGGATTTGAGGTTGTCTGGAAGCTCAGTACGACCAGCATAACCTAGGATAAAAAATTCATAAATAACAAACACTTAATGAGTCACTTAGGACAGACTTTCAGAACAGAAAAAACATTAAAATATCCACAGAAAATGTTTCCATGTACCCAACAGTCCTCTTTTTGTCTGACTATGCAATTCAAGTGTTTAAATTTTTACCAACATCTGGCAACATAACCATACAATGGGTTCACTGGCATATAGTACTAACTTACCAGGATTCATGGTGATAAAAATACCACAGGACCAGACCAGACGTATGTGCTGTCCATCAAAATGGAACTTGGATTGTCCTGCTGAGAGGGCAGACAAGATGGAGAGGATCTGCTGGGCCACCACCGACAACACCTCGATGTTGATACGGTTGAACTCATCGAAGCACCCCCATGCTCCCGTCTGTTCAGTTTGGAAACAAGAAAATACATATAAAGTTCAACAAAATGCAGTGAGAAAAAAATCCCACTTTAAGGAAATTGTGCAAATTTTTAAAAAAAAAGTTTTGATTTTAAATAGCTAACATTTGGTCTTGTCTACAACACACAGACTTTATTATTATTATTCACTGTTCACACAATGAACAAACACAAATAAAGAGAAAAGCAACCTACTATTACTTAGCCTGAAGAAAGTTTTATTACGAAATAGAAGTTTTGATCTTTGTTTGTTGCCCACATACACATGGTCATAGGTATACAAACTTCCAGCTTTACTTTTATCATCATAATCATAACTTCTTTTCTTTCTTACCTGTGCCAGGCCAGAGTACATGCGTCCCATGGCTTTGTAGTCTAATCCTTCAGAGCAGTTGACTACAATGACATACATGCCTAGAGCTTTGCCTAAGTCCTTCACTGTCTCTGTCTTCCCAGTACCAGCTGGGCCTTTAGGTGAGCCCCCACGGTGTAGATGAAGCGCAGTGGTTAGGGTCATGTAACACCTGAACAGGGACAAGCATGAACAATAAATCAACAGGGAATCATTTTGGTAAATGCCTACAAATATGATTTGAAACTAAGTAGTGTTACAGGAACATAAAGCCAAATAAAATATAAAATAGAATTTTGAAAATTATGCGGAAATACAGTACAATAAATGTGTTAGCTTTTTATGGTCTCCAATGTACACTCATATTTATACACATAACATACTGCAATTACTAATCTAGCCACTTTAACAAGACTATTGCATAATAACTGTCATTTTTTTCTATTCATGTGTGTTATCAAAAAAGGGTCGAGGTGTCATCTAGAGATAATACCTCAATAACACGGCTCATGTAATTTACTTGACGTACAATTACACAGGATACTAATCATGGTGCAAATTATCCTCAGTCTCCAAAACAGGGAAATCTTTTAGCTGTTTGATACTCAGTATCGATGACTAACTCATTAATTAACAGACAGATTGATTGACATGTTGACACATTGGTTAGCTTATTCACTTAATGATAAATGACTGATTATGACCTGTCTGTAAGTGGAGTGATGACAAGCCTTCCAGAGTTGCCCAGATACTCATAGCCATACTTGAAATGTGTGTTTGTCTGTCTGATAATGCAATCATCCACATCCTTTTGGGAGAAAAAAACAAAATATGAAAAACAAAGTTGAAAACAGCTTTTCTTGGTCTCCTTCCAACTAATCCTCAGCTCAGCATAACTGACTGTTGCTGCCACAACATTACTAACGGTGAGTGAGAAATGCTTACAGCTAGGGCTGCACGATATGGCCTAAAACCAATAGCCCGATATTTTTTGGCTATATCGCGATACACGATACACGATACATATCTTGATTTTTTTATTTCTCCTGTAAATCACTTTATAAATGTTAAATTCAACCCTTTGATGCATAAAATGACATCAGTATAATGATTAGAGTTGATGAGAGTATTTAGAGTTTTTTAAATTTGCATACAAAAAGGGGAAAATCACAATCAAATTAACTTTAGCAAACCTTTTACTGACTATAAGCCGCACCTTTATTTAAGCCATACCCACTATATTTATCAACTAAAACCACTAAAGCTGTCTTCTTCAGTGTCGGAATTTAGCAGCACTGGAATAACTTCGTCAAACACGTTCTCGTTTACATTCATCCGTAAATGAGCCGCATCAGAGTTTAAGCTAGAAGGTTCAAAGCGTCAGAAAAAAGCAGCGGCTTATAGTCACAGTCAATGCTTATAGTCCGGAAATTATGGTATTTAAATCCAGGCTGCTGCATTCACAAGATTTTGACAAATAAAAATGAATAATGGCATGGGAGGCCTCTGAACAGTAACAGTCACTTCACAGGAGAAGTGGGAACGTATTTTTCCGTGTGTGGTCGCGTTAGTCATTTCATACATCTTATCAGATTTATACATTGATACATCGAGTATATTCGATCACCCACCCCTACTTACAGCCTGGAAAAAATGAGGAAAAATTAGCAGGTACATGGACTGAATCACTGAAAGACATTTGTCTAAACACACTTGTTTAATCTCTGTTTGATTTTAGCTTTCTAACTAAATGTCAATTACATATTGACATTTAATCATATGAATCACAAAAGCTTCAAAGAACAGCCACTACTATTATGGCTTGATAAAATTTATCTTTAGTGCTCCTCCCTCTCCTCCTCACTCTCTCCTCTCTAATGTTTCATACTTGCTCAGAGCATACCTTCTCCCAGTAGAGTCGCAGCTGACTGAGCCACTCAAAGGCATTGATGTCATTGCAGCCTGCCCTAGCCAGCTTATCAATGACATCTCGTGCATGAACCTCCACTGTGACCAGCGCTACAATCTTCAGACGTAGGACCTTGGAGAGGTTGCCACGGATGGTCTCTGAGTAGCCTTGAAGCATTGATACCTAAGAAGTTTAGACAGCGTTAGTACAAGAGCTTTAGATTGAAAAGAAAGACTGATAATCGCTTAGTTCCTGTTAGGTGCTAAAAAAATTATGCATTTTATCTCAAATTACAAGGCTAATTTAACTGTGGGCTGTGAAAAATACTTAGACGAAAACACATTTCTTACACACAGATTATACAAGAAAAGTTAGCATGCTAAGAATGCTGGTAATAAGCTTTTAGGTTGCTGTATGGTATGGAGACACACTGGTGTGTTTAGAAATCGACAAAAAAAATGTCAGTTAAAAAAGTTTTTATAAAAGTACTATGTATAAGTAAAGTTTAGCTAGTGATAAAAAGTCAATCAAACCTGTTTCTTCTTCATAGACTTCAGGGAAGACTTATCAGCTCTCTCCTTGCTCATGATAAGAGATTTGGTGACATCAGTGGTCCACTGGATCTGACTGGCTGTGATCAGCATCTAAAACAGGAAAGGTAAACATCTAAAGAGAACTGATTTCCTTCCATTTAAAGACAAAATAAAAAAAACAACTTTGGTTGAACTTAATTTTAGCACTAAAATCCTACTGTGCCAAAAATGTATTATCTAATAACCCCACTAGTGGAGGAAGATTCTCTCCTTTTTATGTAAAGCAAAAGTTTTTGTACCTGAAAGCAAATAATACTATGACATGGCCTGAGTAAAAAACAGTAGTTTTAAGTTAAGAAGGACTTGGATTTGATGAATTCTACAAAAATAATAGCTACAGCACAAAGACTTTCCACCAGAGAAACTTTTGGGTTGGTTTAAAAACACCTTAATTTTCATGACTGCCGCTGAGAGTAAAAAGCAGGATGGGCACTTATAGAGGGTAAAGACAAATGTACCTGTCCAGGCCATTCTCTGACCCACTTGTCTCTCTGTCCTGTCATCTTCTTCAGAGCTACAAGGCAGTTGCTCAGAGAGCTCTTAAGTGTAATGCGCATGGTTTTCTCAACATCACACAGCCAAACCTAAATATACATGAAACAAAATGTTGCAAACATAGTCCACCAAAACACTCTTTACTGTTTTTATAAGCATCAATTTTATTATGTTACACTCAGGCTGATCATCATAACACTTTTTTTAATATCACCGTGAATATACTCATCTCTGCTGTACCTCCACTGGTCTGTCCAGTTGCACTGGATGGATGAACTCAATAAACTCCCCATCAGCAGAGAACATCCCGTCAGCCTCAGGTTTAGTGCTCTGCTGTGAAAGGCAAACAAACATAGTTGAAACTCTCTGTGTGTACTGGTTCATCTTGGTATCATCCTGCATGATCTGAATGCAGTACTGTCAGGTCCAGTTTTTAGGTCAAGGTTTTGAAACCAGCTCATCCTAAAAGTTTGACTTATAACTGGGGGGGGGGATTAAAGTAGCTCAATTTAACCACATTGAAGTAGCCTCAGTTGCATTTACAGATAATTAATGGATTAATACTACTAAATAAAGTTGCGTGCACCAATGGATAGCAAGTCTAATATTTTTTATTTAAGGGGGCTGATGAATCTAAAAAAGTTATGCACAGTGATAAATTGACCTGCAGTGAAAAATCTATCAAAATCATGGAATCCTTTTACCACAGTAATGAGTACTTTGGCAGTCTGGATCATGTTGTTCAACTCAAAATCTTGATCAAACTCACTTGTAAACTGATTTTATACCTTATTGATACTTTCTAGAGCATATCAAGCAATATTTAGTTGTCGAAGATAAAAAAATTCCCCCCACCCCTCTCCTACGTTTTAGGAGATTAGTTACACATTAGTCCAACATTAGCCACTGAGTGGATGTGTGTTCGAGTGATTGATTTTAAAAGAAGTCCCCTGCCTTTTCAATGCGCAGGCTTTTGATGTTGTCGAAACACTTCTTCAGGTGGGGCTGCATAGCTTCTGGGTTCTGTGACTGCCCCAGGATCTCCAGAACGTCATCATTTGACAGGAAATAAAATCTTGGAAAGATCTGCCTCTTGGTCTCAAGGTACATGTCCAGGGCCTTCTGAATGTCCTCCAGCTTAGCACTCATTTCTAACAGCTTCTCCAGCAATCCTAAAAGACAAGAGAGGCTTATTAACGACTTCAAAAATTAATAACATAGGCTTCATTGATTATGATTTTTTTTAAATATATAAGAAGTCATTTCTACTCAATGAAGACAGGGAAAACTCAGATTTTGTGACTCAAAGTAAAGTTCTTATAACAGCATGATCTTTAGAGAAACAGGAACTGTGGTTTCATACCAGGATGCTGTGTTCCCTGCAGGGCGTTATTATCCTTGTGGAGTCGGCCCATTACCGTCTTCCAATTTAAACTGATATCTTCAAACTCTCTGCACTCATTAGGTAGCTGCTCCCTGATGTCCTTTCCTTGGAAAATGTTCTATGTGGATAAAAAAAAATTAGAAAAGTGAAGACTAACTTTCCACTACCACAACTAAGATTGTGATAGTGGGAAAGAGTGAATTGTTTGAGATGCTAAAAGAAGAGAAGAAAGTGTAGTGAATCAGGAACAGGAGAAAAAGAAAAGTAAAAACACCAAAACGAGAGTGCTGGAACAGAGATCATCCAATAGGACTACAATCAAACCCAACAGGCCTTACACTGGGTTTTCAGGAGGCTGGCCAAAATGATGCATTTAAACATAGATGTGCTTTGTCAAAGCAAGTCTTCAGAAGAGGGATTTTAGCTGGGTTTTTTTTCAGTTGTCTAACGCACAAATGACTGAACAGATCCACTCCTATTTTCATTAATTAGTCTGTTTTCATAGCCAGAGCAATGGCACACCCTCACATTCTTATACAGAATCTAAAAAATAATCTACAAGTTTCCTTAAAAACAAAGGACCAAGACAGATATCAATCATACTTATGTGATGAATATTCATTGATTAGAATTAAAAGTCCACAGTGCCACAATACATGTATGTATATATTAGTATATCCCTCACATGAGAATCGCATTAACTGTGTCTCCGCTACCTTCAGATAAATCCATTGACGTTGCACAGTGAGGATCATCTCGATCACTTCAAGCACATGGGACAGCTGGCGTTCCCAGCAGTCCACTTCCTGTTCAAAAGCAACAACAAACCGAGAAGCCTTCATTGTGGACAGAATAACCTGGTTGTCCTCCAAGGCCTGGAAAACCTCCTCTGTGCCTCTGGGAGAGACAAAAAAAGTATGAACATGACTGATGATAACTTAGAATGGATTACAAGAATAACACACTTTTACAGCACGTGAAGACGGTAAAGCATGCACTTAAGTTATCGGTGTTTCAGGTTAACCAGCACTGTTTGGTGCAATACAATGTATGTAGTTGCTTTGTTTTTAGTACTGTTTTTTCTGCTGCTGTTTAAACTGTGCCAAAATGGCTGTTCCACAGTTTAACTTGGTGGCAGCTTTGTAGGCTTTAGTTATAGCTACATATTTTGAATGCATAAAGCTGAGGTGAGCAGTATTTTTCCCATTTCTCAATTGTTTTGAACAGTGTAGAGTAGATCCAGTTTGCATACTTGTGCCTTTAAATATGCTTAATCCGTTCGATTTTATATGATTAAGTTGAATAACTCATTATCGAAAAAAAATGTATGGATTACTTAAACTTATACATTTGGACGGTTGTTTAAATAATAATTGAAGTTACATTTGTCCTGCATCTGTCATTTGGCAGCTTTTAGTTAATAGAAATATTGTGTTTTTTTTTCTTTATTGTTGGCCTATTTTTTATTTTGTGGCTAATTTCTCAACATCCTTTTTAACATTTTGATGAGTTTCTTTTTTGGACCTTTAACTTTTGTGTCAAAATCTTACTTCACCCTCCCTTCATGTTTAACATGGTTAAGTAGCTGACTGTAACAGATCCCCCTCTGTTGCATCACTGACACTGGCATTGAACGAGACTCCACCTGAGGTCTAACTTGTTTCCTTCTTTGCAGCAGCAGATGGGCTGGGCCCTCTTTCACCAGCCAGGCTGTCACTTGCTTTAGTCTGTTCTGCTCATCTGATGACAAACTCTCTCCTTTTACTGACTTTTCCAACACGACTGTTAACAGAGAGATCAGTCTTAAATCAGTCTCATTCTGTATGTGCTCTGTTCTGTACAGTTCTGCCACTGAGGCATTTCATTTATCTGTATACAAACAAAGACGTATTGAGACATCACCAGATGGCAGTATCGGGCTGTGGGATTTAATGTCTGTGGGATCCAGTGACACAGGTAGAAAAAGCACATAAATGCTTTCTCACCTTAGCCTGTAGTGGCCTTCATCTTTGTAAGGTGTAATGTCCAGGAATGTTTCCTCCCAGGTCTTGGTAATGCCCTCCAGTCCCTTAAATATGTAAAATAATGAGTAACACAAACAGACAGACCACACCATTAAAAGGTAGCAAAAAACAGTTGACAATTCTATTCTTTTCATTTAAGGCAAGCTTAACATGACATATCATCATTACTTTTGGATAAATAACTGGAATTAATTAATAACTGGTCTATACTAGAGGAAGAGACTGGACCTGTTCTATGGAGAGTTCCTTGCTAGCAGCTCCAGAGATCTCACAGATCTTGTCAACATTTTTGTCCAGTTCCAGAAATATGATCTTCTCCAGTGTGAATTCAGTGCTGGATGGATCAAAAGAGCACTGTAGTTCTTCACAGATCTGCTTCCAATGCCTCAAAGAAAGGTAGAATTGTAAGCATGGTTAGTCCTGTTCCTAAATAATCTGGTCAGTCAACAGGAAAAACAAATAGTAAGAGACACTGATAAGGACAAAAAAAGGAGACCTTCGAAAGCGGCAGCCTAAGTGAAAGAAACTGGAAGATTAGATTAGATTTATGACAGTATTAAACTGATACTCCTATCCCACTGAACCTAACAAATATGCAAAATGTCCATCATTTTAGTAAGGCTGACAAAACATGTCTCAGGCACAACAAACCTATCTGGCACCCATATCTCTAAATTTAGGCATTAATGAATTACTTTGATTACAATCACAGGTCTCTTAAGTTTTTGTTCCTGTTAGGTTTTGTAAACTAGCACGATTGCAAGACAATAGTTTTAAACAGCATTTTATACATTTAAAAGGCGCCTTCAACAACATGTAAATACAAGAGGATACTTTGGTTTTAGTCGGTACCTGGTTCTCATGGCAGGGTTCCTCAGATCAGCAATGAGAGGGACGATCCTTTTGAACTGGTCAATCTTGTTCTTGGAGAAATCCACAATGTCCCACTCCTTATCCTGGAATAGACAAAGATCAAATCCTTACTTCTGTGTAATGTGAACATGAGAAAGCTGCTAAGGGCCTTATTTCTGGGGATACAAGCAACCAATTTTGTGCATTAAAAGGGAAAGCTTTACATTTAGCTGTCACATAAGGAAAAGTGTATTAGACAGAAATTGTGGGAGTGGTGCTAAAGATGGGTCTGCAAACTTTGCATTCATAAAAAGTACAAAGTGTCATTGTGTGCTCTTCCTACAAAGATCATTTCTAGATCATAAAGTCACAATTAAATGTATTCCTTTGGTATTTATGTACACCTAATTTGTATAACACAAAACCTAAGCTGACAGGTGTAGTTTACTGTAGCTTAGCTGTGCCTATCACACTGTAACAGGAAGCTAAAATCTGTGGCAGAACTGACCTTTAGCTCTCTCTGAAGTTTGTGGAGTTTTTTGAACATGTCCTGTGCTGTGCTCTCCATGCTCTCCATCTGCAGCGTAGCAAACTGACCATCCTTCCACATGTTCCACTTGGCATTCCATTCCTGTGTAATCTCCCAGACCTGCTGCAGGTGTTCTATGTCCTATACAGAATATACAGACACAAACAAATGTAATTAAACAAAATATCAATATTGCATAACCATCAAAAGGATCTTGTGCACTGTCAACTTCCATTTTTTTATTAATTAAATAATATTATTAGGAACTTGTTAAAATGCCCCCAAAATGCCTAAAATCTGTTTGTTTCATCCACACTTGAGCCAATTCAGCGCAAATCTCTCTTTCCAAAGAACTATCTCTGGTTTTATGGCTCACTATGTTGTCAGTATTAACTTCAGGCAAGACAATAGTATGTTGAGGACTAGGACTGTTGTGCAGTGACAGACCTGCTCCAGCATCTTGATACTTTTGGAGGGGGGCTGTTCTATTTTGAAGAAGCCTAGCCCCTGAAGGATGGTGCTCTCTTCTTGCTTTAAAGCCTCCAGTTGGCTGTGATGCTTTGATATTTGCTCTAAGGCCAGCTCGCTGCTCAGTGCACTGTCAAAGGGACCTAGATACACACATGCAGAAATGTGGGGAAAGGCATACAAATACACAAACAAACATATTAACATGTCCAAACAAAAATCACAAAAAGAAAGGAAACACATTTTATAATGACTACTCAACCTTAACCTTAGTCTGAATCTTAGTAGTGTAATATCTGGCTATATTAAGCAGTTGCAAGCAAAGTTGTCAGTCTGCTGTGTGGAATTCTTTTTAATTTGAAGGATAACAGATATTTGCATTAATTTTACCAAGTGCTCTTTTCTGTCAGGTATTTATTTAACAAAAACAGAAGTACTGTCTTTTTCTTTTTGTATGAGGCCTGTTGATTGATTTTCAAAAAATATCATAAAATAGGATAAATTGCTATTGTATGCGTAAATTACATAAAATGTGACAGACGATTTAATGAGCCACCCTAATGACACACTGACAAGGAAGGGAAAGAGGGAAGAGAGGTAAAAAATGTATCCAAAACAGAAGGGAAGACATGAGTCAAAAGGAGGGAAACAGGAAGAAATGGAGCTGAGAAGATTGAGGGATAATGATGGGGCAGGAAATCGGTCATGATGTGCTTCCTAATCAGTGACATTATTCTGTGGAAGCGAGCAGCGCTGTAGTCTGAAATTATCAGGGTTAGAAATGGATTAGACACAGGCTATTAGTTCTAAACAGGCTTTGTATTTCAGTAATTTCTCAAAAGAAAGAGAGAATACATGAATGTGTGATAGAGAGAAAAGGAAAGAAAATGTGTGACCTGTGCTGTTGAACTCCTGCAAAGTGATCTGGGTCTTCTTCTTGAACTCCTCAGAGGAGAGGATGAGGCTGTTCTTAAACTTCTCCTTGTGCTTCTGCAGCATCATTTCGCTGTCAATCAACACTTGCTGGAACCACACCCACTCCCTATTTAAGATATCATGCATATCCTGCACCTGTGGATAAACCAGGTGGCACAGTTGGAATAATGATCATAAGGAATGTTCTGAGCATCAATTTATGTGTAGATACAGTACCAGTGACTACAAGGGAAGATAAAGTATAAGTACTTTACTTGGTGCTCACTGCATGCACCTTTCTTCATTAAGTGGGTGGGGAAAATCTAAGCGGCATTACAAGGAAGCCAACACAGGGCTGAGTCATTGTAGATTATATACTATACACAAACACACAAATAACGTAATATTTTGCATACATTAAGTCCTGTAATGAGTTTATTGTATATGTTTGTGTATTTCTTCATTAATATGCAAAGTGCTTACAGCCTGTTCCACTGGAACCTCGAATTTGTCCAGGACAGCAAACTGATCATTGATGAGAGGAATCTGAGCCTCTGTCTTGGTCAAATCACGCTGGAGAACCTCCAAGAGTTTCAGACTCTTACCAAGTTCTGTCAGTGTCTGGGGGGGTTGTTTCAGCCTAAAAACACATACACACAAACAGAAACAACAGTTAGTCGTATTACCTAAGCAGAGCATGTATCTTAGGATCAAAAGCCTCTCCCTTCTGCTGTCTCTTCCATGATGACAAACTGACAGAGAGATCAGGACAGTGTAAATGAATATATATATATATATATGTATACAGCCATACCTTGTTTTTTAATCTAAATTTTACCTTGTTGTCTAGTTAATTGGAAAGCAGATAGTGCAAGTGTGCTCAGGTACACTGTGTGTGGAGAAGGTGACTGACATGTCCTCACCAGTGAATGTCCTTGCAATGTTACTAGGCCTGTAGCCCTACAACACATGCAGTCGATGTCGCTAATATGGGAGGACAAGCACTAGCAATGATGAGGTATTTCATGGTCAAAGTGATCTTAAGCCAAAGGAGGTACACACACGTGCCATATTGGGATTTGATAACAATTTATAATATTTTTCTATTACTCAAACTTTTTACTTTGACAACATTTTACAAAAAATGTGGACTAAATTTAACTGATTTTTTGCTAAAATACTTTCTGCACACTTAACCTGCACGGCATATATTGAGTAACATTCATTGATCTATGCTATTCTCATTCTATATGAAATAAGTCTGCTTGCATAAACTCCCTGCCAAAAAACGTCTTTGATGAATGCAATACAAAATGACATTGGAGCGATAATCCTTTACATGGATAAAGGAAACTTGCTTTAAAACCAAGGTTTCTTTTTATACATGTTTATATAAAAAAAAGAAACCCTCACCTGAATAACATAATTCTTTCAGGCTGCATCAAGGGTGGTTTGGAGCTTTCAGGTGCAAACCTTGAACTGTCTTTGTTTTAGCTTAGGCCATGGACCACGAGTGTTCCTTTTCCCTCTGTGCCTGCCATCTCTACAGTCTGTAATAAACCTGTGTAAATACCCCCCAAAAATGAGCCCTCGCATGTAAGTTCCCACCTGTTTGCATTGTCTTGCATTAAAGCATGAAGTTCTTTCAGGCGGGTGGTGGCCATGTGGCTGAGCAGCTGAGTGAACTTGGTTTGCCACTCACTGCACTGCTGCACCAAGGAGGACTTGAGTGGTGAACAGTCCAGCATGACAAACCGAATGTTCACTACTGTCTCTTCCTGCTCCACACCGTTGGCCTTTTCTGTGTAACTGGGGGGTAATCAGAGAATAGACATGACAGAGAAAAGAAGAAGATGAATAAGTCTGCACACAACACATTTTAAAGAATGTCTGCTGACAAAATGAAACAAGGTTTAACTTGGGGAACATAAACAACAAAAAGATTAACGCCCTGTGTGAATGGGCATTTCAAACAAAATCAGCTGCTGAGAACTATAGTTGTCACAAGTGACAATTTTCATTCAAGGGGAATGTTAAGAGTTGGAAGTTCTTCACAGCAAACAGTGGCTGAAACCTGCTTTAATTCGTGCAACTTAAAAAGTAAAGGTTCATAGAAACTTCTCAAACATGTCAAGTGAGAAATAATGTTAGGAAAAGCTTTTATTGCCTGCCTGTGTATATCTGCATCAAACGAAGTCACTGGTGGGTTTAGTCTCTGGTAGCGTTGTATAAAGGAGTCTTTGTTGATCTCCCAGATGTCCCTGTATTTGTCCCAGGTTTTTAGATAGGCCTGCAGGTGGCTGGCATTGGCTGTCATCCCTGTGGCAACTGCACCCTGTATCTTCCTTATTTCCTCGTCTTGTTCTAAAAATTTAAGAGTAATTTGGTGACTCCAGGGTCAGGAGTTGTAACTGGCTTGAACATGCTTTAAAGAAAATTCAAAAAAAAACAAAAAAAAAAACAACCTATGTTGATGTGCACGGGATTCCTCTGTGATCGTTTGCAGAAGAAAAGTTCAGGCAGTCGTTTAAATTCTGAGATGGTGCTGATGAGCTGAGGTAGTATGTTGACAATCTGGGCGAGCTTTCCAAGGGTTGGGGAAAACTCAACCTGTCCAAACAGAGGTGTATGTTTTCATGCATACTTCAGATGATTTGGATAAACAAATCACTATTACATGACCTAACTGGATTTAAAGGCATTGGTGGTACCTTTGGTGTGGTTTGAGGAGTTGCCTTGCGCAGTGCTACCAGGACTTTGAACATAGGATTAGGTGATGTCTTGCTGTCTCCATTGATGGCCTTGGACAGCATCTTCATGGAGCACTTGATGTTGCTCCTTAGAGCATTCTCCACCATGTGGTCCACCTTCTCCGTGTAAGTCACCCAGTGCTCATTGACCTTAAACATCACGGTATAAAAAGTACATACATTACACAGCAGTGCAAATTTGGGCTGTGCCTGTTTAATAAAAAATACAGAAGGCTACGTAAACCTGGCTCTCCCTAAAAAAAGGCAGAGAATTTACCTAATACATTCAGTGCAAATTATAGTCTTTGCTGGCAGTACTTAAGAAATTTTTAATCCAACCAGTTTCATCTGATTACTCTTTTTAAACATTTTTACTTGTTTAATTACTCCTAACACAATTTCTTTCTTCAATACATTTCTATTGCATAAAACAGTTTTTGTACTAATTTAAATTTCATTTAAAGAACTCAACTAATGCAGGTGAATGGTGGCAAGAGAAAAGTCTTTCTTCTAGGGCCTCTAAACTTCTGATTTAGCCTTAAACTGTAAAACATTAATTAAGTTAAAAATATCAGTCTCATTGATGGCCAAAAATGCAAAGGCCCATTCCTAATAAAATGGAATAAAAACTCAATGAAAGAAACAGCACAGACCTCAGGTCCATCATTGCAGAAGATGCTGTGAACATGGTTCATGATATCAACAATATCCTGGTGTGCTGAACGCAATATTTGGAGTTGGCTCTGCTGGTGAGCCTTCTGGGCATCCTCAAACTCTAGGTTTCTGAGAATAACAACAAGGGAAATAATCAAGATACAATTGACACAGGAAACCAATGTGCATCCAGGTACAAATGAGATGCAGCACGTGTTCATTGCCTCATTAAATATCAAAGAGCTGAGATTCTTGCTGTTGACTTAACATACATACAACAAATGAATTAGAATGCCGTCAATACAGAGGAAAGCACTTGAGTTGTGTGATGAAGGAAATTCACTGAAAAAAAATACTCTACCCATTAATTTAGTGTTCCTTATGAGTTGGTATTTTTAAAAACATAGTGCTATCGCACATAAAAAATTTAATCCATGAAACATGTTTTATGAAATGACAAAAAAATTCAACAAATAATCCCAGCACACTTGACATGATCTTTTTGTGTAATAACTTTATTAAGACATCCCAACTAAGAGAAAGAAATAAAAAATCTCTCATTACCTGTACACAGTCTTTCCATCTAGTCCAACCAGCAATGTTTCGCTGATCTGGCGACAGAGGTTGGAAATGGATAGATTGGACGCTTTGAATACATTAAGCGTCATCTGGACCTGGTGTATAAGGAAGAGGAGAAAAGAAGAAAGGTGTGTATCATATGACTACAATGCTTGGTTTTCTTACCAGACTACAATAAGACTTCAGATCTAGCTAGTCAGCTGATTTAATCCAAACACCTCTTCCTTCACCCACTCTCCTAAAGTATAGGCCATAAAAATAAAACTAAATAGAATAAAATCATATTAATGTGCCTATATCAATAAAAGAGAAACACTGTATGTTCCAACCTTGTCAACATGCAGAAGACAGTCTCTAATGAAGACGGTACAGGCTCCTTTTGATAACCACAAGAGCTTAGTCAACCCCGGCTGAATCTTCTTATCCATCGAACGAATTTGTTCCCGAAACAGACCAAACTCGTCAGGAGACAGCATTCCTATGATTCTGATACACACATGCACAGATGCGTGGAGGGCATTAAATAAATGTTATATTGTTAATTTATTGGTAATTACTACCGCAGCTAGTAAAACCATCCAGCATCCAATAAGAGTGTGTATTGGTTTTCCACTGTGAGTGTTGTCCCCTGTTAAGTCGAACTTAATTCAGGTAAGAGAAGCTCAAATTCTAATATTTCATGGACAACTTTTGGCGTTCTTGGCTAGACAGTGAAACACTTGTGACAGTGGTATGCTTTTTTATTTGGTTACAATGCTGCAAAAATGGGCTTCCAAATGGTTTCCATGTTGGTTATGTAGACAAAGGCGTGACTATTTGTATTTGAGTATTTATTACAAAGCAATGTCATTTTCTGATGATTCAACTCTCAATCAGGCCCACATAATATAAAACACTGTTAAGTGTAGCATAAATGTTTTGTTTTCCTCCTATGTGAGTGTGTGTGTCTGTGTGTGAGGGTGTGTCAAACCTGTTATAGTCCCTGATCAGCAGCAGTGTTCTCTCCCTCAGGCCTCTAAGCTCCTCCCTCTCCTGATAAATGTCACACACACTTTGGGGAATCTCAAACTTTAGACGATCCCAGTAGTGTATCTCTGAGTAAAGGTTCATAAGATTGCTGGAAAAGCAGACAAATAAAAAAAACACAAAATAAAAAGTTAAAAATATGTGTTCAAATGAACTTCCTGAAATCTGCTTTTTTTGAATCAGCAGCTTTTTTTGGAGTTGCTCTAATATTTCACTTCCACTTTTAACTACTGGGTGGGTCACTGAAACACAGCACAAGCACTGTTGACAAGCAAGCACTGTGTTTGTGTGACTCACTGATCAAAGTTGATGTCCAGTTTGCCGGTCTTGTCTTTGCAGCGCACTATAAGTGGCTGCTCCAGTCTCCTGAGATATTGTCCATCAAGGTTTTGGCTCCACTCACTGAAGTTCTTCCTCACCATCTCATCCAAAATCTGAACCATCTGGCCATAGGTACAAACTAACTGCTTGTAGTTGTATGACTCAGGCATGAAGTGGGCCTTCTGGAGCAGCTGAAGGGTAAGGAAAGTAGAAAAGGAGAAAGAGAACAACCAAGGAGCTCAAGACAGAGGGTTCACTTAAGACTATGAATGCTATCAGGTTAAAGTCAAGATATGATTGAAATACAACCTAATCAGAATCAGTAGGGACAGAGCTCTTACTAGTAATTTACCTAGAACACTGCTTATGTGATGGCCTGAAGTAACTAGTATGTACCAAGACAAAAATAAAATGATTACTTTGTAGTCAAGTCTTTCAAAATGTTTGGTTGCTACCCAAAATGGCCACAGATGAGGTACTACATTCTTTTCAGCATGTTAACATTTTAAAATAAGCTAGAAAAAATTAAACACAAGGGAGGGAGTAACAAATCAAGAGTTAAGAAACGTTTGAGAAAGGTGAAAAAGGTCCACTGATGAAATATAATGAACTTACCTCCATGGGTCTCTCTAAGCGATGTCTGAGGGCTTTCACCCAGTGGGCCTGGCCTGCTATTCTGGGCATATGGCTAGGACAAGACCTTGTCCTCTGGTTTAGCTCCTTATTGATCATTTTGAGTTCCTTGTGAAAAATGTTGTACACTTCCTCAACCTTCTCATCTGTGGTGTGCTTGATGGCCTTGAATGAAGGAGATTTGATGGAAGAGAATAAGTAGATGAAGTGTGTGTGGCATGAGATGAAGACAGTGGAAAGACAAAAGTTGAGCAGCAAAGCAAATAGAGAATAATAGTTTAAGAATGAGCCTTGAATGCAACTTACAATAAACTGAGACAAAACTGAGGACTTTAAAAAGCTCTATATTAATAAAAGAAAAAATAACAAGAAAATGTGACTGAGTCTGATATAGGAGGTGTTTCTGCTATCAGTACATATAAGGGGGAATAGAGGCTGCTCACTTTTACCAATGGATTAACCTTTATTGCTACATATAAAATACAAAGGTTTAATAAATAGAATGCAACATAAAGTGTTTTAGTCATGTTTTTTTGAAAGTATCTATGTGTTTTTGTGCTTGTGTGTGTGTAGATGATACCTCTCGAGTAGACATAGGCCTAAAAATGTCTAGAAGCCGAACTCCTTCCTCCACTGTGTTCACCGTCTTAAATACTGAATTGATCAGGTTTTGCATCATTATTTCTAGATCCTTAATCAACGCACGAAACCTGTACAAGCAAACAAACACACACAGACACACAGACATGTGGCGATCAGCAAACACTTGTGTGGCAGTCTTGGACCAATCCAATGGACCTTTGGCAAATTATTAGTGTTAAAATGACTTTTTACTCCTTTAGTGTGCAGAATAGCTGATCCGCTGATTGGTCACCTTAGCATGACATCAGGTTGCATTTCTCAAAAGTTTACTCTGATTTAACTTTTCATGGAGGAAGCTTTTGCAGCCTCACCTGCACTTCACATCATCACAACATGTGAAGAATTCAAGTGATTACATGAATGGGAGAATTGGTGTCTTCGCTGCACTACCTAATGAAGTCTACATACAGCTTTACCAAGTTGGACTGTAACAGTAAAATCATTTAGAGTAGATCATTTTGAAATAGTTTGCAACCTATTTCAGGAAAATGAAGTCCATACACTCATATCTAGAGAAGCAGAGAGAAGTTAAAGACAGAGAACATCAGACCAGCTGATAAATCTTTTGGTATTTATTAGTACTTTTAGTGGGACATTATGCTTCTAATTGTATTGTTATTTATTAGTGTTTCAGCTCCAATTTTGGGGTTTAGTCTCAGTTTGGATTTGTAACAGAGTAATCAACATACCTGTTGAATTCAGTGCACCATGTGGTGTTCTCGACATTAAAGATTCCCTTGTCAACTGCACGCAGGTTCTGTAGGTCACGGTGGAAATTGCTCTCTATCTCCAGAAGAGAGTGAACAAACTCTGGTCCCTGGCGACCACTAAAGCATGGTAGTGCCCTCTGCTGACCATCTTCCCAACGGGCAAACTGATGCTGGCAGTCACATACCTGAGAGAAGACAAGAGAAAAAAATATATCCCACATAGAAAACAAAAAAGACAATTAAATTCACACAGTTTAAAAAATGTATCCAATGGACATCTGTGAATACATTGTTATTTTATTGTTGCAAATTTCAAAGTTACATTACCAGTGGGTAAAACGGTAACACAAAGTAAGCAACCTTAAGAACTATAAAGAAGCTGAATACTCCAATAAAGGAAGCGGCTGTAACTGGATAAGACCCATTTTAAAAGTCACTTTATGCACAGAGGACACAGAAGAATTTCAGACAATATCTGGCAATCTTTTGTGTGATCTTTTTAGTGTTATTCGTTGTGTGCTATACTAACATGAAAATACTGATATTCATTTGCATTGATTAAAGTATCTTTTAATGGCAGCACCAAGTGGTATGTCTTCTTAAGCAACCCCTGCACTACCTTGAGCATTTGTTTACAGTGGTGTTCACTTAGTCTGACATGGATTTCAACTGCATTAATTGTGTATGTGTGCAGATTTTTGTCTGTAAATGTATTATTATCTCTGTAAATATATTCATATCATTGTATGTACGAGTGAGGGCAAGCCTCACCTCAAGCAGATCTCTGAACCTCTGAATGAAAGCATCGATCACAACAAAAAAGCTTGTTTCGTCCAGGACCCAGCCTTTTGGAGAGTGCCTGGTGAAAAAACAGAGGGGGAATGAAAGAGAAAAAGAGGAGGAAATTGAGAAGAGAGACCCAAACGGGAATGAAAAGTCAGACAAGCACCTCAGTATTTTGAGAAAGGGGTTTCCAGTGATCACTAACTTGCAAAGTGCTTAAAAGCAAAGTGCAGGATGTTAATGGCCATCCTTTAAGGCTGGGCCACAATGACAGAGGGCATTTCTATCTGTTGTCCAGATCTCTCAGGCTCTCTGGGATCTCTTACCTTATTTGGAACAAGCAAAGAGTTGAGATCATTCGGCTTAAACTCAAATCAAAGCTTTCCTGTTTTACACTGAACCTTTAATGGTCAGTGTCTATCTGTCTGCAATATAACCACAATTACATTTTGCCCTATAACAACTTTGCCTCTTTTGAATATCAATTTAATTTTACACAAAACCAAAATCAAGCAATGAATATTTATTATTAAAAATTCAACAAATGTCAGAGGCACCCAGATGATAGCATCTAAATACCCTATAAAATGGAAATTCTCTCCTACTTGTGGTGAATATGTGAGGCATGTATGTATATTTTCTTCCAGGACAGGCAGCACTGGATACAGTCGCTGAGGTTTTGCTTGCTGGACAACACATGGCCCTCAAAGATCCTGTCAAGAGCGATGCTTTGGATGCACAGGCGGATGATCTCATTACTCATCTGCAACACAGGAGAAAACACACATACATAACATAACATAATAATAATTATTTATCAGAATGCTTATCACATTCATCTACTTAAATATCCAGACTAAAGAAGTCAGCTACATGTAAAAAACACGTGCATCTGTAATATTTGTAATCTTTCCTAATATTACCTATCACCAGTAAAATGCAATTACCTTACAGAAGAGACCTGTGATCCTTTCACTGGTGTTGTAGTGGATGGAGTTGATCCATATGAAGCGAATGAGACTGACAATGTGTTGCAGCTTAGGAGCAACTTGACTAGGCTTAAGCTGGGCAAGCTCTTCACATGGCTTCTTTAATATAGACAGGAAGGTTAAGTTTGATTGGGCCTGCAGAGAGCAATCCTGGGCAATAGAAACAAAAAGGAAAAATGAAAAAAAGATGATGATGATGATTATGATAACTATTTTTATTATTATTATAGAAATAAACAGAATTGTTATTTGTAGTAGTACTGGTAAAAATGATTAAGTGTATCCTATACCTCTATTTCCTTGGCCAGTTTGCAGAAGCGCTGTAAATATAGAGACTTGGAGAGCTGCAGGATGTTCTGGATGTGCCTGACCCCAGGCTTTTGCAGCTGCTGGTTAATATCTAAAAGCTTGGCAGAGCGGCTCTTCCAGAAGGCTATCTCCTGCAGTGGGCCAAAGTTGTCCCTCATTGTCAGTGTTTCTTTGTCATTCAGTAGCTCCTTGATCTGATCCATCCAGTGTATCATGACAGCTTTAAACAGAAGTACAAGTGATTGAAGGACAATGGAAATGGAGTTGGCAAGTGATAAAAATGAAAGGAAAGACAAAAAGGAAGAGCAAGAAAAAAACAGTTAAAAACTTAAATCTTTGCTCCTTGATCTGATGTAAAAATCCATTTGTAAAGGCAACCTCACCCCAAAAGGGATAGAACCCAAGACTTACTTTCCATCCTTTGTACCAGCTTCTTGTCCTTGCTTGCATCCTCAGGGCTGCACTGTAGACCTTCCATTGGTATGTACAGAACTGTACTGCCCACCTTCTTATACACATCATCTGGTCAAATATATAAATAAAGAAATTTTAATAAAAGAGTGTTTAGTTAAGCTAGATTAGTTTAGTTTAGTAAGATTAGTTTAACTAATTCACATGTGTATGTGGATTAGTTAAACTTTCAGAAAGTTATTATGGACATTTAGTGCACACTGCAGTAACAAAAGACAAATGTGACTTGTGTCTTTGAGCTTTTCATGATTTCTACGGTGCCATCCTAGCATAGACTGCAGCCTGTATACAAGATTGTCCTATAAAGATTGCTTGATTGCTCCTTATTGATGTATTGTATGGAGAAGACCTCTAAAGAGTCTCTGTTTCAAATCATAGTAAGGACAATAATGATTACTCATTTAAGATTCCAAATTTTAAGTTGTTTTTAACAGTGTTGTTTTGTGTTGTTTGGTGGTATCACTCCCTCTGTTCCTCTAACGTACTCACCTGTCAAGCTGGCAAGGTAGCAATGCATGCTGTTGGTATAGTTATCCTTTATGCTCCTTTCCCTATAGGAGCTGAGGGCAATTGCAGGAGCATGCAAACAGAACATGTCATACAGTAGCTTCAGGACGGGGTTACCGTGCACTGTACCAAACTGTATGGCCACATCAAACGTCTCTGCTGTGATTATGGCTCCTGGCACTCTGATAAAATAGCACAGATGTTCTATCACCTGCAAAAACGTTAAAGTTTGGAGGTGAAGAGTGATAGAGAAAAACAGGGAGAAGAACTGAATTTTAAAATTGATCACTCTGCAAAGGAGAAGAAGAAAGAATGCCTCTGCATTTTAAGACTGGTCTAATATTTTGCTGGTAGTATGAGCAAAGGCATTCAAATATCTCTTTGTGACACGAATATGCCAGTATTTTTATATTAACTTGATCAAAATTGGGCTTAAGGATTAAAAGTATACAGTACAGTAAAGTACAGTTAAGTATGCTTTACATTTAAAGGCATGGAGTTCTCCACTCGCAGCCTGGCGCTGTTGTCCACATAGACCACCATGGTCGTGACAGAGGTGTCCAGAATGAAATGATCCAAAGCCCTCTCATTCTCCTCTGTCCACAACTCTTCAGTTACACCAGGAAGAGCCACACAACGGATAAACAGCTTCCAGTGGATGGACAGATGAAAGGAAAGGTCCAAGGACAAAATGAGGGAAGGAAAGATATGTAGTTATTTCATCATGTAATGGAAAGTTGATGGCCAATATCAAATAAAAATAAACATTACAAATAAGAGTCAAGCCATACCAGACGAAGGGTCTTAAAGTATTTCTCCTCCATTTCTTCCGCAGCCTCCATCTCAAAGACATCTTCTTTTTCTGTGATTAGTGAAGTATAAACGCCCACAGACAAACACTCAAGGTGAGCTAATGCTGTGACAAGCTAATAAAACACTAGTTTAAAGTTTGAAACATTAACAAGATGTATGCTAGTGACAAATTGGTTCTTTTAATACATTTAGGGTTTTATTAGTTAATTTAATTACGTATTTCTTTGTGTTATTTACGTTTTGTAAAGGTGTAGTTTTCAACGCGCACATCATTCATTATAGACACTATCTGAAAGGTAAAAAAATAGCTTTAAATCCACAACGCGTCACGCTAACGCTGGAGGAAAAGCTTGCTCTTTGATATTACAGCTTTACTTTCAGCAGGTAGCGCTAAACACTTTTGAGCTGCTAGCTTGCTTACCTCTCATAACCGCAGTTGTGAAGTCCTCACGAGCTGAAATTCACGACAACTGTCAAACTTCAACTAATTATTCTTCTGGTGGGTCCGCTG